>JAMFTS010000092.1:17500-52500 GCA_028095005.1 Rhynchospora pubera
ACAATAACTATATGATCTAGTTCGAACTCTGTTGTTCCAAATGCAATTCCAAAAAAATTGGAATATGCAGATGAATAGATAACTATACCAACATGCCCTTACAAAATACTATTTGATTAGTATAATCATTTTGTTATGCAATTCAATACTATTTTATCAATTCTAGGAATTGAATATGTTATTCTTAGTAATAAGAAACTATTACGATAAATAAATAAGATTCCTATTACGATAAATAAATAAGATTTTCCGAATTTTTTTGAACATCAAGTTTTACATGATTTAGTAAAGAGAATAGAAATTTGATCATTACTAGATCGATCTTAGGGGTCGATGAATAATGAGCAACTAATGGGATTTTTTTCGTGAAAAAGGATATTTCTTTTTGGAAATCAGTGAAGAAATATTACCTAATTTTCTAATAAACAACCAATATCTTAAAAATCGAAGAGAAATGAAAATGATAATTCGCATTGTACAAACTTTTTGTAGTAAAACTACAAAATCGGTCGTCGTATTCGGACTTTATTTTGGATTTTTAAGCGCATTCTCGATAGGACCCTCTTTTTTCTTTCTTATTAAAACTCGTGTTATGGAAGAAGGGAGCGAGAGGAATGTTGCGTCGACAACTGGTTTTCTTGTCGGGCAACTTATAATGCTCGTATCAGTTTATTATTTCCCTCTGCATCTAGCATTGAGTCAGGCTCATACAATAACTATGCTAGTTGCTTTATATGTTTTGTTTCATTTCGCATCGTATAATGACGAGGACTTTTTGGATTATGAATATGGACTAACTACCCGAAATTCCATACGTAATTTCGGTATTCAATGTGTATTCCTGAGTAATGTGATTTTTCAATTATTAAATCATTTTGTTTTACCAAGCGCAACGTTGGCTAGATTAGCCAACATTTATATGTTTCGATGTAACAACAAAATGTTGTTCATCATAAGCAGTTTTGGTGCTTGGTTCATTGCTCAAATTTTCTTCATAAAATGGCTTGGATTGGTATTATTCTGGGTACGGCAAACTTATTTTTATTTTTATAAATCAACGAACTACAAGGGTCTTGTGTTGCATTGGAAGTACACTCTCATGGATTGGACATATATATCTTCTATGGAAGAAGTCTTCCGTATTTTCTCTTTTGTCATCTGTATCTTCTATTTAGGTAGCGTTCCATATCCTTTGGTCAATCAGAAACGGAGAAACAAAAAAGCCGAAACACTAGAAAAAATAAAGCAGATGAAAGAGCAAAATCAAGAAAGGCAGGAAAAAAGAAATGGAAAAACAAGTTCCAAAACGAAGAATACTCAATTAGTTAGAAATCAAGAAGAGCAGGAAAAGACTAAATTCGCGTTTACAAGAATATTAGTTACTAATCTTTTTGATTCTAGACGATGGAATCGTCCATTACGATATATCCAAAACCAAAAAAATCGATTGTACGAGCGTGCTGTACAAGACATTCCTGTACAAAATGAAATGGGGCAATATTATTTTGGTACATGTCTAAGTGATGGGAAGAAAAGAATATCTTTTACATATAGACATGGTTTCAAGGAGTATTTGGACACGCTAGTAAAACAACTAGCTTTAATCAATTCTTTTTGGTTTTCGGATCCGAAAACAAAGAAATTAAGAATAGTAAATGCATTAAGAAAATTATCTGAATTAAAAAGATTAAAAAAATTCTCTAAATCTAAGAAATATTTATATTATAAATGGATTTATAGAAATGAAAAAAAAAAGTACAACTTAATCAATGAATTAAGAAGTCGAATCAAAGTTCTAGAAGAGAAAGAGGGATTTCTTGCTCTAGATATCCTCGAAAAAAGAGCCAGATTATGTAATGATGAAAATGAAGAACTATGCTTTTCTAAACGGAAGGATCCCCTTTTGAAGGGATCAAATCGTAGGATATCAGAAAGAGCGCCTCTGAAACACATAGGAAATCCATTTACTATAGCTGATCTGACACAACAAATGAAAAAATTCGAAAAAAAAAAAAGAGAAGATCACGAAGACAGTCATAAAAAACTATATGAAAAATTGAAATCTAAAAAGGCGCTTATTAATCCCGTAATCCAACTATTTCCATCATTGAGTGCAGTCCTTATGGATGCCCACGATCACTTACGTTGGATGGAACGAGTACACCGCAGTCCACAAACCCTGTTGTACACAATAATTGTGGCTGATCCAACTACTAAAAAAGTTCTAAAAAAGCCAAAAAAGGGAAGGAACTTTTTTAATTTTTTTCAAAAAGATTTCCAGGAAATCAAGAAAGATCTTCCTCGATTGCTAAGTGGCTTTATGGACGACCTGCAAGTGAGGGAAGAACGGCCAGAAAAAGAAGACAGTGAAGCTCAGGAAAAATATGGGGAAGAAGGGGAAAAACAAAAAAAAGACGAGGAAAGGGAAAGGGAAAAACAAGTATTCGCGCAAATTTATTTGCGCAAATTCAGAGACATTCTCCTTTATGTAATGGATGATAGTGATGTGGCTCTGCAGGGGAAGAAGAAATCCGATGAGCAGAAGGAAGAAGATGAGAAGAAGGAATCCAATGAGAAGAAGGAAGAAGATGAGAAGAAGGAATCCAATGAGAAGAAGGAAGAAGATGAGAAGAAGAAATCTGATGAGAAGAAGAAATCAGATGAGCAGAAGGAAGAAGATGAGGAGGACGAATGGCCGCAATCAAGAAATATAGTTTTGGTACATTACTCGCAAGTACCGGATTATTATCGAGGTGCAATCAAAGGAAGCATGCGTGGTCTAAAACGTAAAACAGTTATTTGGGACTTGTATCAACCACATCCACATTCCCCGCTTTTTTTTGATCGAGTAGAAAACAAGCTTTTTTCTTTTTTTCGAAAAATCTTTTTTTTTGTTTTTGGTATCTTTTTGAAAATCTTTTCAAAGATTTTTTTCATTCTTAGGAATTCGGTGGGGAGAAAACAAGAACGGAAAATCTTGCAAGAGGAAAAGATAAAGGAAATCGATTTGGTAGAGAAAAGGAAAAACAGCAAGATGAGAAGAAAAGAGAGCGAAGAAGAACGACGTCGATCCATAGCAGAAACTTGGGATGCAGATGAGTTCACTCAACAAATGAGAGGTTTGCTTTTATTAACCCACTCTTTTCTTAGAAAAAAAATTGTATTACCTTCTTTGATAATAGCTAAAAATCTTGGCCGGATGGTTTTATTCCAATCATCCGAATGGGATGAGGATTTCAAGGAATGGGAGAAAGAAATGCATGTTAAATGTATTTATAATGGTGTTGCATTATCAGAAACAGAATTTCCCATGAATTGGTTAAATGATGGTATTCAGATCAAGATTCTATTTCCTTTTCGTTTGAAACCTTGGCGAAGTAGAAAAGAAAAAGTAAGAAAATCAACTTTTTTAACAGTTTTTGGAAGAGAAACACGCGTACCTTTTGGGTCTCCCCAAAGGCAACGTTCCTTTTTTCAACCCATTTTTAAAGAACTTTTAAAAAAAATGAGAGAAGTGAAAAAGAAATCTTTTCTACTTTTCGAAGTTTTCGAAGGAAAAAAAAGAAAAGTATATGAACCGACTGAAAATGGAAAAGATTCCAAAATCAATAAGAATATTATTCATGAACCCACCATTGAAATCCCATCCATGAATTTGACAATTGAGTCAGTAATAGAAATACAAATGCAAAATTGGTCTGATGGAACAATCAGAATCAGAAATGAAATAGAACAAATCACAAAAGAAAAGAACAAAATACTTCTCATTTGTGATGATAAAAGACCGGAATCACAGAAACCTATTTGGAAGATATTTCAAAGAAATACTATTCGATTAATACGCAAATCAGGTTATTTTCTCAAATATTTCATTGAAAAAACATCCATAAATATCTTGCTATGGATGATTAACAACCTTCCTAGGACTAGGAAAAATTCGCAACTTTTCTTTGAATCAATAAAAAAAAAAATGAAGAAATTCATTTACAAGAATAAAACAAATCAAAAAGGGAAGAAGGAAAGAGATCAAAATACAATGAACTTTTTTTGGACTCAAAAAAAGAATCATTCAAAAATGGATTATGACTTATCTTCCTTGTCCCAAGAATATGTATTTTACAAATTATCACAAAGCCCATTCCTTAACAAATATCACTTTAGTTCTTTACTTCAATATAAGGAAAAGGAAACCTATCCTTTTATTAAGGATCAAATGAAAGATTATTATCGAGGGATATTTAATTCCAAATCAAGTCATAAGAAAATGACTAAGAGTCAATTGTGGAAAAACTGGTTAAGGGGTCATTATCAATACAATTTATCTCAGACCAAATGGTCCCAATTAGAACCGCAAGAATGGCGAAATCGAATGAATCAACATTGTATGATTCCAAATAAAGACTCAATGCCATTTGATTCCTATGGATTTGATTCATTCCTTAGTCTAAAAGAAAAATTAAAAAAAAACTACAGATATGATCTTTTAGCAAATATATATATGAACTATGGGGATAAAGATAAAAAGAACTTATCTATTTCTCGATTTGTCAGTCTAGCTATTAGTGATCATCTAGAAGATTTAGAAAGTTTTTCTTATCCATGGAAAAATCAAGATAGAAAATATTTTGATTGTCGAATTCTCCTTACAAAAAAGAGCGATATAGATACCTATACTAATAACAATAAACTGTGGGTCAATCCACTGATAGGTGGTTATCAAAATACTAAGACTGAAGAAGAAAGAATCCAAAACAATTTGACCAAAAAATATGGTCCAAAAAGAAGATTCGGATCAAAAAAAAGATCAAAAAAAAGATCAAAAAAAAGATCAAAAAAAAGATCAAAAAGAAGGTAAAAAAGAAGATCAAAAAGAAGGTAAAAAAGAAGGTAAAAAAAAAGATTCGGATCAAAAAGAAGGTAAAAAAGAAGATTCGGATCAAAAAGAAGATCAAGAAGAAGATTCAGATCAAGAAGAAGATTCGGATCAAAAAAAAAATCAAAAAGAAGATTTTTTGGATTGGAAGAAAATGAATAAAGAATGGAAAAAAAGGAATGAAGAAACGGTTTTTGGATTCCATATAGGATCTCATTGGTTCTTCCCAGAATTGGTACTACTTTTAAATGAATATAAAAAGAAACCATGGATTACGCCAATCAAATTCCTTCTTTTTGATTTGGATCCTCGTAAAGATCCAAAAAATAAAGATCCAAAAAATAAAGATCCAAAAAATAAAGATCCAAAAAATAAAGATCCAAAAGACGGCAAAAAAACGGAAGACGAAGCTATGCAGGAAGCTATTAACGCGGGAAAAATTTTTAATGTCAAAAAAACAAATAAGTCAGAACAAGATTTTATAGTACAAGTGCGTTATGAACCAGAACCGGGAAGTGAAGAAAAAAAGAAAAAGAAGATAATCAGAGGATTAAATGACATGCAAGAATTTGATTTCTTGATCAAAAAATCTTTCCTTTACCAATTAAGATTGGATACCCCCGAAACCAAGAAAAAAATAAAAAGTGGGATAGACGAGAGCTATCACCTGCTTAGACTGTTCAAAGACTATCTGCAAAAAAAGGAAAAGGGGATTCCTATACCTCGTAGAAGAGATCCACAACAAGTAAGTACCAAATTGATCGAGAAAGGCGAGATAGATTTGGAACTAATGGAAATGTTAACAGAGAAAAGTGACAGTGTCCCCTCTTTGTTAGAAAATCAATATCTGAAATTCGACGAATTTCGTCTATGTCAGAAAATAGACGGGAAATCCATTTTATATCAAATGATAAGTATCAATATCTCATTGTTCAATGAAAATGAGCATCAAAGTCAGGACTTCCTTCGTCCTGAAGATATTCTATCTTCTAGGCGTTGTCGAGAATTGCGAATTTTAAGTTCTTTCAATTACCCTAATTGGAATGTTAGGGATAGAAAGCGATCCGATGGAAAGAAAAAAAAAAAAAAAAGAAAACAAAAAAAAAACTCTAGCCAATTATTCAATGTTTTCAATGAGAAGGAACTAAATACAGATCCCAATGAATTCGTGAAATGCAAATCTTTTCTTTGGCCAAATTTCCGATTCGAAGATTTATTATGTATGAATCGCTATTGGTTTAATACCAATAATGGAAGTCGTTTCAGTATGTTAAGGATACGTATGTATCCAAAATCTAGAATTCGAAAATAGTGTATTTCCTATACCAACATAGGAATCAAGAAATTAGCAGAGTTCTTCAAATTGTCGTTAAAGACATTTTTCCTTAATACAGAAATGGATTATCTCCTGCTATCCAAATCAAATCTTCCATTTGATTTGGATAGAATAACAAAGTAGTATATGAATAAATCCAAAACTAGATTCAAATAACTGGCATAATCCTGATTTTTTGATTTTTCCTGATCGGAAAAATCATCCATGAAAAAGAAAAAAGATAGAAAAATTTTGTTATTTATGGTCCAAAATTCATCCACTCCCATTATTCCACAAGAAGAAAACAAAGGTTCTGTTGAATTTCAAGTATTCAGTTTCACCAATAAGATACAGAGGCTTACTTCCCATTTCGAATTGCACAAAAAAGATTTTGTATCGGAAAGGGCTCTACGAAAAATTCTGGGAAAACGCCGACGGTTGCTGGCTTATTTGTCAAAGAAAAATCAAGTACGTTATAATAAATTAATGGATCAATTGAATATTCGGGAACCACAAACTCGTTAATTTCATCGTTTGAATTTTTTGGAATTTAGTAGTATTCGATTTTTCATTTTGATGAGCCTCACTTTGAGGAATTCATGGAATAATGAATTCAGGAAGAAAAGATATGACTGGAAAAGTTATGACTGTACCGGTTACAAGAAAAGATCTCATGATAGTCAATATGGGTCCTCACCACCCATCAATGCATGGTGTTCTTCGATTGATCCTTACTCTCGATGGTGAAGATGTTATTGATTGTGAACCCATATTGGGCTATTTACACAGAGGAATGGAAAAAATAGCGGAAAACCGAACAATTCTACAATATCTACCTTATGTAACACGGTGGGATTATTTAGCTACTATGTTCACAGAGGCAATAACGGTAAATGCACCAGAAAAATTGGAAAATGTTCAAGTACCTCAAAGAGCTAGCTATATCAGAGTTATTATGCTGGAATTGAGCCGTATAGCTTCTCATTTGTTATGGCTTGGACCTTTTATGGCAGATATCGGTGCACAGACTCCTTTCTTTTATATTTTCAGAGAGAGAGAATTGATATACAATCTATTCGAAGCCGCCACAGGTATGCGAATGATGCATAATTATTTCCGTATCGGGGGGGTAGCTGCGGATCTACCTTATGGGTGGATAGAGAAATGTTTCGATTTCTGCGATTATTTCTTAACAGGAGTTGTTGAATATCAAAAACTTATTACACGGAATCCCATTTTTTTGGAACGAGTGGAAGGAGTGGGTATTATTGGTGGAGAAGAAGCAGTAAATTGGGGTTTATCCGGGCCAATGTTACGAGCTTCTGGAATCCAATGGGATCTTCGTAAAGTTGATAATTATGAGTGTTACAATGAATTCGATTGGGAAATCCAATGGCAAAAAGAAGGAGATTCATTAGCTCGTTATTTAGTACGAATCGGTGAAATGAAGGAATCCATAAAAATGATTCAACAGGCTCTAGAGGGAATTCCTGGAGGACCCTATGAGAATTTAGAAGTCCGACGCTTTGATAGAGCAAAGAATTCCGAATGGAATGATTTTGCATATCGATTTATAAGTAAAAAACCTTCACCGAATTTTGAATTGTCGAAACAAGAACTTTATGCCAGAGTGGAAGCCCCAAAGGGGGAATTAGGGATTTATTTGATAGGAGATAATAGTGTTTTCCCCTGGAGATGGAAAATTCGTCCACCCGGTTTTATCAATTTGCAAATTCTTCCAGAGCTAGTTAAAAGAATGAAATTGGCTGATATCATGACGATATTAGGTAGTATAGATATCATTATGGGAGAAGTTGATCGTTGAAATGATAATTGATACAACAGAAGTACAAACTATCAATTCTTTCTCTACATCGGGATTTTTCAAAGAAGTCTATGGACTGATATGGATTATACCTATTTTGACCCTGATATTGGAAATCACGATAGGGGTACTCGTCATTGTTTGGTTAGAAAGAGAAATATCCGCAGCGATCCAACAGCGTATTGGGCCTGAATATGCTGGTCCGTTGGGAATTCTTCAAGCTATAGCAGATGGGACGAAATTACTTTTGAAAGAGGACCTCCTCCCATCTCGAGGAGATATTCGTCTGTTTAGTGTCGGACCGTCTATAGCAGTCATATCAGTTCTACTAAGCTATTTAGTAATTCCTTTTGGGTATCGTCTTGTTTTAGCGGATCTCGGTATAGGTGTTTTTTTATGGATCGCCATTTCAAGTATTGCTCCTATTGGCCTTCTTATGTCAGGATATGGATCGAATAATAAATATTCCTTTTCAGGTGGTCTCCGAGCTGCTGCTCAATCAATTAGTTATGAAATACCATTAACTCTATGTGTATTATCAATATCTCTACGTGTGATTCGCTGGAATATGAACTTTTCTCTCTCTTTCTTCTAGAAATCAAAGAAGAAAAAGAGGTTCAATGTATTGAATAGATATTCTCATTCATTTTTTGATTCAGCATTCGGGTTGATTAGTTAAACCAGATAGTTATATGAGTGAAACAAAACAACTTATCCATTTGTAGTAAGAAAAAAAAATCTCATTCCCTATGTACGTACAAGCATCCAGTTGAAGGAAACATAAGCAGGGATAAACAGTTTATCCCAAGATTGCGATTTTTTGATTAGTCATCATATCTTGAAGCGGGTGCAAACAAAAGATCAACTGTATGGAGTTTCTACTACTGTCTTGTATGTATTACTATACCGGCGATCAATCAAAAGTCAGTGGACAGTTAGGAACACCAAGGTACACAAAGGATTAGTAATAGATATAATGGAAGGTATCAAAAAAAAGGTTTTTCCACATAAAACGAATCATAATAAGGACTTGAAATTGGTAGAAATGATCAAGTAGTACTTCCCTACGATTCCGATCTAGAGTATGCTCCTATTCACTGATTCAAAAAATGACTATCAAGAACGAATTAATCCTTTATTTTTTTTTGAAGTACCCTCCCCTGAGACAGAAGAAGAGGAAAAAAGAAATGGAATGCCATATATGGAATGAATAATCAAGAAAAGATCTTTCTTGATTATTTCTTCCATATTGATTCATATACAATTCTTATCATGATTCATGAACGAATGCCTAATTCTTTATATTTATTCATTGATATAACGAGTATTTTATTGAAAGATTCAGTTATTACCGAACAAAGAGAGATTCTCATTATAAAGGATAAGATCAATTCGGAAGCAAGTTTTTGATTATTCTAGCAGACAGAATTCCATTGGTCTAATTTGGGACTCTCCGATGTATCTTTATTCTGTCTACCCCCAAAGAAAGATGCCGATAATACCGAACTAGTCCTTCCATTTTTTGTGGCCATAGAGGAGCCGTATGAAGCTGAGGTTTCATGTACGGTTTTGAAATAGCGATGAAAACTGTGATGTTATTATCGACTATGATTATCTAACAGTTCAAGTACAGTTGATATAGTTGAAGCACAGTCCAAATATGGTTTTTGGGGGTGGAATCTGTGGCGTCAGCCTATAGGCTTTCTAGTTTTTCTCATTTCTTCTCTAGCCGAATGTGAGAGATTGCCCTTTGATTTACCAGAAGCAGAGGAGGAATTAGTAGCAGGTTATCAAACCGAATATTCGGGTATCAAATATGCTCTCTTTTATCTTGCTTCTTACCTAAATCTATTAGTTTCTTCGTTATTTGTCACAGTTCTTTACTTAGGTGGGTGGAATTTCTCCATTCCGTACATACCCATTCCTGAACTTTTCAGAATAAATCAAATGGCTGGAATTTTTGGAATGACAATTGATATCTTTATTACATTAGCTAAGGCTTATTTGTTTCTCTTCATTTCTATCACAACAAGATGGACTTTACCTAGGATGAGAATAGACCAGTTATTAAATCTTGGATGGAAATTTCTTTTACCTATTTCTCTAGGTAATCTTTTATTAACAACTTCTTCTCAACTTGTCTCACTATAAATAACAGAATACGATAACAAGATTCTCGATTCATAATATCTCTCAAACAAGAGAAAGAAACTTCCTTTTTTTCATGGATATTTCCAATATGTTCCCTATGGTAACTGGGTTCATGAATTATGGTCAACAAACCATACGAGCTGCAAGGTACATTGGGCAAAGTTTCATAATTACCTTATCCCACACAAATCGTTTACCTGTCACGATTCAATATCCTTATGAAAAATCAATCATGTCAGAGCGTTTTCGAGGTCGAATCCACTTTGAATTTGATAAATGTATTGCTTGTGAAGTATGTGTTCGTGTATGCCCGATAGATCTACCTGTTGTTGATTGGAGATTGGAAAGAGATATTCAAAAGAAACAATTGCTTAATTATAGTATTGATTTCGGGGTTTGTATATTTTGTGGTAACTGTGTCGAGTATTGTCCAACAAACTGTTTATCAATGACTGAAGAATATGAACTTTCTACTTATGATCGTCATGAATTGAATTATAATCAAATTGCTTTGGGTCGGTTACCAATCTCAATAATTGGAGATTACACAATTCAAACAGTTAGGAATTCGACTCCAATCCAAATAGACAAAGAGAATTCCTTTGATTCCAGAACGATTACTAATTACTAAGATTTTTTTTGGTTAGTCAGTAACTACAAATCAAACTCATAACTATTTATTGTCGAGAATCACTCTTTGATTGAAACTGAGAATCGATTTTTCGTGATGGGATGATTTCGAAATATACAATTTGAACCACTATTCAAACGAGTCTTTTTTCGGATAAAAATTCGATTTCCATTCATCCATATTTCCATTTCATTCTATGATAAATGGATCATAAACTATATTATATATAAGAACAAAATAGGGGAACCCCTTTTCCTTTCCTGGACCATTTAGTACGGTCATGATAGATTTGAAGTTCTTTCTTTTTTTTTTTACATAATGGATTTACCTGGACCAATACATGATATTCTTGTGGTATTTATAGGATCAGTTCTTGTATTAGGGGGTCTAGGGGTAGTATTACTTACCAATCCAATTTATTCTGCCTTTTCGTTGGGATTGGTTCTTATTTGTATATCCTTATTCTATATTTCATTGAACTCCTATTTTGTAGCTGCCGCACAGCTCCTTATTTATGTCGGAGCCATAAATGTATTGATCTTATTTGCTGTAATGTTCATGAATGGTTCAGAATATTCCAATGATTCCTATCTTCGGACCATTAGAGATGGGGTTACTTCACTGATTTGTACAACTATTCTTTTTTCACTAATGGCTACTATATCAGATACATCATGGTACGGGATTCTTTGGACTACAAGATCAAATCAAATTATAGAACAGGAACTCACAAATAACGTTCAACAAATTGGGATTCATTTAGCAACAGATTTTTTTCTTCCCTTTGAACTCATTTCTATAATTCTTCTAGTTTCCTTGATAGGTGCAATTACTATGGCTCGACAATAAGAAATACTTAGAATGATTCCAAATTCTAAGAATTGCTAATTCTAAATCAAAATCAAAAAAATCCAAATTTTTGGTCCCCTTTTTCCTTTATTTTTGACTTCTTCTTTCCCAGTTAGTTATTTAGTTGATTTAACTAATTTGGATTTCCTAGTTAATTTATAGTGAAATTAGTTAAAAAAGGCCAAATTCGTTCATCTAAGAATTTTAAAAATCAAAAAAGATTTTTTTATCCTAGTTTTATTGAATCAGAATTCCCTTTTGTTTCTTAAGAAATCGATTTGTAAAAAACTTATTAATATTTTCATGATATTCTCATATCATATCAAATAAAGCACAAAAATTGTAAATTTTTTTATTTAACTTAAAGTCTTATTGTCTGATTTCTTCTTTTCTTATTCCCATATTTTCTCTTTATTCTTTACATTATTATTAAGTTTCAAATATCTTACTTCAAAAAGATAAGAATTGGTGAATTCGAAATTTTAGAAAAGAATATCAATTTAAAATTATTAATCTTCTTCATTTTTTATGGAACATATACATCAATATGTATGGATAATACCTTTTCTTTCACTTCCTGTTCCTATATTCATAGGGCTTGGACTTCTTCTTATTCCGGCTGCAACCAAAAATATTCGCCGAATATGGGCTTTTCCAAGTATTTTCTTGTTAATTATAACTATAATCTTTTCTTTGAACCTTTCTATTCAACAAATAAAAGGGAGTTTGATTTATCAATCTCTATGGTCTTGGACCATTAATAAAGATTTTTCACTAGAGTTTGGGTATTTGATTGATCCACTTACCTCAATTATGTCAGTACTCATCACTACTGTTGGAATCACAGTTCTTATTTATAGTGACAATTATATGTCTCATGATCAAGGATATTTGAGATTTTTTGCTTATTTAAATCTTTTTAATACTTCTATGTTGGCCTTAGTTACAAGTTCAAATTTGATACAAATTTATATTTTTTGGGAAATAGTGGGAATGTGCTCTTATTTATTAATAGGATTTTGGTTTACCCGACCTCTCGCTGCAAACGCCTGCCAAAAAGCTTTTGTAACTAATCGTGTAGGCGATTTTGGTTTATTATTAGGAATTTTAGGGTGTTATTGGATAACAGGTAGTTTCGAATTTCGAGATTTATTTGAAATAACCAATAATTTAATCCAAAATAATGAAGTAAATTCTTTATTTATTACTTTATGTACCTTTTTATTATTTGTTGGTGCAATTGCTAAATCCGCACAATTCCCCCTTCATATATGGTTACCTGATGCCATGGAAGGACCCACTCCTATTTCTGCTCTTATACACGCTGCTACCATGGTAGCAGCAGGGATTTTTCTTGTGGCTCGGCTGTTTCCCCTTTTCTTAATAACACCTTATATGATGCATATTATTTCTTCAATTGGTGTAATAACATTATTGTTAGGAGCTACTTTGGCTCTTGCTCAAAAAGACATTAAAAGATGCTTAGCCTATTCTACAATGTCTCAATTGGGTTATATTATACTAGCTTTAGGAATAGGTTCATATCAAGCTGCTTTATTTCATTTAATCACCCATGCTTATTCTAAAGCTTTATTGTTTCTAGGATCTGGATCTATTATCCATTCAATGGAACCTATTGTTGGATACTCAACAGAAAAAAGTCAAAATATCGTTTTTATGGGTGGTTTAACTAAATATATTCCTATTACAAGAACTGCTTTTTTATTAGGTACACTCTCTCTCTGTGGTATTCCACCCCTTGCCTGTTTCTGGTCTAAAGATGAGATTCTTACAAATAGCTGGTTTTATTCTCAAATTTTCGGGATAATAGCTTATTTCACAGCGGGATTAACAGCATTTTATATGTTTCGAGTATATATACTTACTTTTGATGGATATTTGCGTGTGCATTTTCAAGGTTACAGTAGTACTAAAACAAATTTGTTTTATTCAATATCTCCATGGGGTAAAAGCAGATCCAAGAAATCAAATAATAATAATATTTTGCCTTTATCAAAAATTACTAAAAATGTCTCTTTTTTCTCAAAAAAAAAAAATAGTATAAAAAATAAGATACACTGTTTCAATACTATTTTTGCAAATAAATATACTTCTATATATCCTCATGAATTAGATAATACTATGCTGTTTCCTCTTCTCCTACTAGTCTTTTTTACCTTGTTTATTGGTTCAATAGGAATTCACTTTGATGAAAGAGAAATAGATCTTGATCTATTATCAAAATGGTTAAATTTATCAAAAAACTCTTTTATTGAAAGTTCAAACCAATGTGTGAATTCATATGAATTCTTTCAAAATGCACTCATTTCAGTAAGTATAGCAACTTTCGGATTATGCATAGCATCCTTTTTTTATGGATCTAGAAATTCCTTTTTCTCGAATTTCTATCTTATTAATGCATTTTTCAAAAATGGTGTTAAAAGACATTTCTTAGATCAAATACAAAATCCAATATATAATTGGTCATATAATCGTGGTTGTATAGACATTTTTTATACGAATGTTTTTACATTCGGTATAAGAAGATTAAGTAAATTCACTGAATTTTTTGATAGACGTATAATTGATGGGATTCCAAATGGAATCGGTGTTACAAGTTTTTTTATAGGAGAAGGAATTAAATACATAGGAAATGGGAGGGTCTCCTCTTATTTATTTTTTTATTTATCTTTTGTATCTTTTTTTTTATTAAATTTCCTATTTTTTTAATTCATATAGAAATATATGAAATCTATCTTGACAAAAAATCTTTTTTTTGTTAAAATGTTTCGGAGAAGGGTTATAGCTCAGTTGGTTTTTTTTTAATTTTAACACATAGATTCAAAAATTATAAAAATTGATATGTAATATTCAATTTTTTAAAAATTGAATAGTTTTTGTTTTTATTCGAATTATTGAATAATATATTATTATTCAATTAACAAGATTCTCCATTGTTTTATCGTATTATGGAATTCTTCCTTTTCTTTATTTTATTCGGTTTTTTCTTTGTTTTCTATTTAGATACCTAATAAAATACAAACAAATATTTTATTTTTGTTTGTGAAGTCGGATCAAACAATAATAAATGGTCATAGTCAAGAGTTTTTTAATAGATATTAGAAAAATATCTATTATGATCAACGAATAATTGTTTTTTCTGAACAATAAATGTCTTTCACATAAAAAAGAAAAATAAATAATTTGATTTTGAAATGGCAGTTCCAAAAAAACGTACTTCTGTGTCAAAAAAACGGATTCGCAGAAATATCTGGTTAAAAAACGGATATTTAACCGCATTAAAAGCCCAATCCTTAGCAAAATCAGTTTTTTGGGGAAATTCAAAAAGGTTGATACAAGAACAATCAAATAATAAGATTTTTGGTTTTGGTTTGTTTGTACAACAAACTAGTCAAATAGATATAGACTCAAATGATATAGACTCAAATGATATAGACTCAAATACTTTCGATTTAATAAGAATTAGCTTTGTAAAAACTGATTTACATTAATAGAAATTCAAACTAAATTCTTAATTCTTAATTTTTGAATAATTTTGTACTTAACTATATTAAGTAATATGAACTATTTGGTTATAGTTCAAATAACTAATTAAGAGTAAGTTTTAATTACAACTTGAAAAATATTCTATATATAGAATATAGATTATTTCTTAAAATGGATATTTTTTTTAGGGTTTCAAATACTTCTTAATGGCCTTTTTACAATATAAAAAGGAAAATAAATTCCTTTTTATATTGTGAAAAATTGAATAGTTTTGAAATCAATTTTCAGATTTTTTGATTGAAAATCTAATCATAATTCATATGGTTTTTAATTCTAAAAACCAGTTAATTTATTCTATTCCATCTCTTCTAGAGATTCTAAAGAATAAAAATTCAAAAAAAAAAAAAAGGAGAACACACCATGGTTAGAAACGATCCTCGATTTAGTGCCGGCGGTTACTGTCAATTTATGGGAGTCATAGAATTATTTTTAAGCGATTATTATAGTAACAAAGTCTATTTGCTCCAAATAGTAGGTTACATTCATATATTTGGGCAAAACTTTATAACCTTTGAAACATTAATGAAACAAATAGACCTTGTCTTATCTAAGAGGGAAGAACAAAAAAATAGGACTAATGCAAAAAAAACCCATTTAGAACAACGTAATATGTATTCAATTTTTTTAAAAATCCTGTTTTCGATGAAAAAACGACACATGCTCCCAGGAATTACGGAAGCGGAGATAAGTGATATCTCTAAAGAAATTTGTAAAGCAGAGGCCCATTTGAATGAGGTCCTGCTAGACAGATTGAGTAGTTGTTTACTCAATTTCAAAAATAAAAAAGTAAGTTCGAAAGAATTACTTTCTTTTTTTGTAAAAGAGATTTATCTTCCAATCGACACTAGATCCAAGGATCTTGGAGAAAAATTTGGAGGGTCTATTATGGATATTTTTGATATCGTTGAGTGTTTTACTCAAATCCACCCAGATTTAACCATGTGTGCGTTTTTTGAAGAAATCGAAAATGCAGAATTCGAAAACGGTTTTCATGAATACGTATTACTTGGAAGCACCATTCCAGTCGAGGGGGTGCTTCCCTATTTCCTAAGAGAGCATGTTAAAACCAAAAATCTGCTCCTAAAAGTCCTGACCATCACCTATACCTGTGATGAAAAGGTAATTTCCTTTAAGGAATTTTTTAAACTATTAAATTCTCTGTTACCGAACAGAATGGAAAATTTGGAAGAAACCCGTAGAGTATTAGAAGATAGTCTAACTAAAGACGGATTCGATGAAGCAATCATATATGAATTGAAAATTCGAGATAAGTACAAACTTACTACGGAAGTACAGGAAAGGAAGGAGCATTATAGATACACATATATGTACTATATGTGCAAAACCTATTGTATGGATGAATATTACTCCAATAAGGCTCAATTGGATCAAATATATGAGGCTTTGTCGAGGTTCAGAGCCGGCCTTTCTTCGGAAAAAGAATTACTTGATTCGTGTATAGAGGAATTGAGAAGATACTTATATGGCCATTGCCAAAACCAAAGAAATCAAGTTCGTTCTTTGTTACAAAGTGAAGAACGAGATCTTTTGGATTATTTTATCAAAAGTAATCCAGATTTACTTTTATGTATTTACCTGATGGAATTAAAGGAAGCAAAAATTCGCTGGCCCGATCAAAATGGATCGGGTGAAGATGACTCCAATCAAGATTGAAATTCACTAGATTGATCTACTACTAAATAGCCCAAATGCCTCGGAGCACCTAAATATCATAGGTGCTCTACTTTTTAAATATCTAGTTCCATTCATATATTCCATATATATATATATATATATTTTTTTAAGAAAAAAATTTTTAATTAAGATTTAAAATCTTATAATAAATTTGAAATGATATAAAAAGAAAACTATTTATTTCTTTTATTATTCTACTAAGATTTTAAATAATTAAAAATCAAAGAATTTTTATCATTCTTGATTCAGAAAATAAGATAAATTCGAAAAAAGGGTCAATATTAATATTAAAAATATTAAGAAGCAAATTTTGACTAAGTCAAAGTTACTTTATTTAGAATTTCAATCCAAGATGAAACAAATCTTTTTCTTTATATATTCTAAGGTTTCTTATTTCAAATAGAATTTTGGAATCTTGACAATTGATTATGAATTGGCTTATTATTTATAATAAGCCGCCATGGTGAAATTGGTAGACACGCTGCTCTTAGGAAGCAGTACCCTGTGTGTCTCGGTTCGAGTCCGAGTGGCGGCACCTTGCACAACTAACACTTTTTTTTTTATAATATAAAGTACAACTATTCAAAATCGCCGTAAAAAATCAAAAAGGAGTACTTTTTATGACTATAACGCTTGCTGCTATAGAACATATTTTAAATATGTTGTCATTCTCTTTTATTTTAATTGTCATTTTGATCAACATTTTTTCTGCTATTTCTTCTATTTTTGGTTTTGGTGAAACTCTCGAGTTACGCAATTCCTCAGAAATAGGTCTGTTTTTTTGTTTTTTTTGTACCACTGCATTATTGATTTTCCTTTGGATCGAATCTGGATTTTTTCCCCTAACTAATTTAAGGGAATCTTTAGCCTTTCTTTCATGTGTTTCTTCTCTAATTTATTTCATTTTGAAAACTCGGAATAACCAAAATGAATTAAACAAAATCACTATAACGAGTACAATTTTGACTCAAGCTTTTTTTGCTGTATGGGGTTTATTTTTCTCACCCGAAATACCTAAATTAAAAATATTAGTGCCTGCGCTCCAATCTTTGTGGTTATTAATGCATGTATCTATAATAATGGTTGGTTATGTAGTTCTTATTATTGGGTGCTTACTATCAATTGCTGTTCTAATTTTGATGGCAACTAACGATGCAGTTTCAAAAGAAATTGAAAGTCGAATATTAGACTCAGCAAAAGGAGGATTAACAATGGCTGAAACTCTAGACCTAGTAGAGTACTATCGAAAATATTTTCCAAATTATTTCAAAATTGATTTCATTGAGGATTTGGACTCCTGGAGTTATCGTACTATTAGTATTGGATTTGCTTTATTAACCTTGGGCATTCTTTGCGGAGCCGTATGGGCTAATGAAGCCTGGGGAGCTTTTTGGAGCTGGGATCCGAAAGAAACTTGGGCATTAATAACTTGGATTACTTTTGGTATTTATTTGCATGTTAGAATGAACCAAAATTGGAAAGGTAAAAATGTTGCCTTTATAGCTTTTATTGGATTTCTTTTTATTTGGGTATGCTATTTTGGTATCAATCTTTTAGGAATAGGGTTACATAGCTACGGTTCATTCAATTAGATTAATAGATAAATATGTTAACAAGCTTATGGTATTGTCGATTTGCATAGCAAAGTTCAAAAAATAAAGTGATAAGAAAATCCGGAATGATCTAAATGATTTTTGATTACTCTATTTCAAACTTGAATTATCTTGAATATTGAATATTCAATTCAATATTCAATAAAAATAATTGAAAAAAAAAACATCTGGTTAAGATCAATCTAAACCAAACAATATTGAAACTATGAAGGTAAAAGGAAAAGACAAAATATTTGGATATATATATCCAAGCAAAAATTCAACGAAGAAATCTTTGATTTCTTGAAATAAATAGAAATATTTGATTTCTTTGTAAGAAATCAAAAACTATCCAATATAATAATTAGATAAAATAGTTTGTACTTTCTCAATGGATAATGAGAAAACAAAATCAGGATAAATACCAATTCCTATTATTGGTAAAAAAAGGCAGATTGAAAGGAAAAGTTCCCGTGATCCCGAATCTGAAACAAAAAAATTTCTTTCTGAAACATGAAAGAACTTGTATCCATAGAACATCTGACGTAACATAGATAACAAGTAAATAGGAGTTAATATTATTCCAATAGCCATTACGAAAATAATTATGATTTTTGCCATTAAAAGATATTTTTGACTAGTAATAAGTCCCAGAAATATTAAAAATTCTGCAATAAAACCGCTGATTCCTGGTAATGCAAGAGAAGCCATTGAGAAACTACTGAACAAAGAAAAGATTTTTGACATTGAGATAGATATTCCCCCCATTTCTTCGAGATACACAAGACGAATTCTATCACAACAGGTTCCCACCAAGAAAAAAAGTGCAGCACCAATAAATCCATGAGAAAGCATTTGAAAAATCGCTCCATTTAGTCCCATGTCAGTTATAGAACCAATTCCTATAGCTATGAAACCCATATGAGATACAGAAGAATATGCTATTCTCTTTTTCAAATTGCGTTGACCAAGAGAAGTTGAAGCTCCATAAATGATTTGGATTGTTCCTATTATTACCAACCAAGGAGAAAATATAGAATGGGCGTGGGGTAATAATTCCATATTAATCCGAATTAATCCATATGCTCCCATTTTTAATAAAATTCCAGCTAATAGCATGCATGTACTATAATGTGCTTCTCCGTGTGTATCTGGTAACCATGTGTGTAGGGGTATAATCGGCAATTTGATAGCATATGCAATAAGGAAGCCAATATAGAATATTATTTCTAGAAAGATAGGATATGATTGATTCATTAATCCTTCAAAATCTAGTGTTGGTTTATTGGAAGCATACAAACTCATACCTAAAATTCCAATTAATAAAAAGATAGAACCTCCCGCTGTGTATAAAATGAATTTAGTAGCTGAGTAAAGACGTTTCTTACCTCCCCACATGGATAAAAGCAAATAAACGGGAATTAATTCGAATTCCCACATGATGAAGAAAAGTAAAAGGTCTTTAGAAAAGAATAATCCTATTTGACCGCTATACATTGCTAACATTAGAAAATAGAACAATTGGGAATTTCGAGTAACTGGCCAAGCTGCTAAACTGGCTAAAGTAGTAATAAAGCCTGTCAGTAAAATAGGTCCTATAGAAAGTCCATCCACTCCCAATCTCCAGTGGAAATCAAAAACATCTATCCATTGAAAATCTTCCTTAAGTTGCATTAATTTTTTATCAAATTGAAAATGATAACCAAATACATAAGCTGCTAGAATAAGTTCTAACAAACATATACATAGAGTATACCATCGATATATCTTATTTCCTTTATGAGGAAAAAAGAAAGTAAAAGAACCCGCAAATATGGGAAAAACAACAAGTGTTGTTAACCAAGGAAAATATCTCATGATAGTCAGATATACGTTTTGACTAGAGAAACCCGTGCTCGAGATTATAGCTTTCATCGAGCACGGGTTTTTTCGGTAAAGAGGAATCAAATGATTCAGGTAGGGCTTTTGCTTTTTGTAACGTATCAATAAGCTAGAGCCATGCTACGAGTTGTTTCAGGCCCTAGATAAACACGAACACTTAAAAAGTCTGTTGGACAGGCAGATTCACATCTTTTACAACCTACACAATCTTCCGTTCTTGGTGCGGAAGCTATTTGCTTGGCTTTACAACCATCCCAAGGTATCATTTCTAATACATCCGTAGGACAAGCTCGCACACATTGTGTACAACCTATACAGGTATCATAAATTTTTACTGAATGTGACATTGAATTTCGAAAGTCTATTTTTGGAAATCAAAAATTTTCGATCTGGTCAAAGTAGTGGACGAATCCATTATATTCTAAATACCAGATGAAGCAGTGACTTATGAAAAATTGAACAATAAAATAGAAAAATCCATATAATAATGGAATCTACTTTAAAAAAAGGCTGATAGATTTCGAATTTGATCTCGAGGATCATTATCAGACAAGTTGCACATAACTAAATACAAATTGAGTTATAAATTTGTTACTTATATTCTACTCTATAATATAATATATGGAATTCAAAAATTCCACAAATTAAAAGAATCAATCAATTTTGCATAAAAATTGAATAAAGACTTAGGCTTTTTTGGATGATTTATCTATGTAATAAAAATAACTAATAATTTAATAAATTGGATTGATTGATATTTGTTGATTTTTTATTACGATGAATAGATGAAAAAATTGCTAATCCAATAGCGGCTTCTGCAGCTGCAATAGCTATAATAAAGATGGAAAAAATGTTTCCTCTTAATTGTCTATTATCAAACATATCAGAAAAAATGACAAGATTTATATTAACCGAATTAAGGATAAGTTCAAGACACATAAGTGCCCTAACCATGTTTCGACTTGTAATCAATCCATAAAGGCCCATCGAAAATAAGTAAACACTCAAAAGAAGCATGTGTTCAAACATTATTGGTTGGCTCCCTAATCTTTATAAAATTGAAAAAATAAAGAGAATATTTATATAAAAGAAAGTAAAAAAATATTAAAATAAAGTAAAGATAATATAGATTTTGACTTATAATTAATGAACCAAAAATTTGGATTTTTTTGATTTTGATTTAGAATTAGCAATTCTTAGAATTTGGAATCATTCTAAGTATTTCTTATTGTCGAGCCATAGTAATTGCACCTATCAAGGAAACTAGAAGAATTATAGAAATGAGTTCAAAGGGAAGAAAAAAATCTGTTGCTAAATGAATCCCAATTTGTTGAACGTTATTTGTGAGTTCCTGTTCTATAATTTGATTTGATCTTGTAGTCCAAAGAATCCCGTACCATGATGTATCTGATATAGTAGCCATTAGTGAAAAAAGAATAGTTGTACAAATCAGTGAAGTAACCCCATCTCTAATGGTCCGAAGATAGGAATCATTGGAATATTCTGAACCATTCATGAACATTACAGCAAATAAGATCAATACATTTATGGCTCCGACATAAATAAGGAGCTGTGCGGCAGCTACAAAATAGGAGTTCAATGAAATATAGAATAAGGATATACAAATAAGAACCAATCCCAACGAAAAGGCAGAATAAATTGGATTGGTAAGTAATACTACCCCTAGACCCCCTAATACAAGAACTGATCCTATAAATACCACAAGAATATCATGTATTGGTCCAGGTAAATCCATTATGTAAAAAAAAAAAGAAAGAACTTCAAATCTATCATGACCGTACTAAATGGTCCAGGAAAGGAAAAGGGGTTCCCCTATTTTGTTCTTATATATAATATAGTTTATGATCCATTTATCATAGAATGAAATGGAAATATGGATGAATGGAAATCGAATTTTTATCCGAAAAAAGACTCGTTTGAATAGTGGTTCAAATTGTATATTTCGAAATCATCCCATCACGAAAAATCGATTCTCAGTTTCAATCAAAGAGTGATTCTCGACAATAAATAGTTATGAGTTTGATTTGTAGTTACTGACTAACCAAAAAAAATCTTAGTAATTAGTAATCGTTCTGGAATCAAAGGAATTCTCTTTGTCTATTTGGATTGGAGTCGAATTCCTAACTGTTTGAATTGTGTAATCTCCAATTATTGAGATTGGTAACCGACCCAAAGCAATTTGATTATAATTCAATTCATGACGATCATAAGTAGAAAGTTCATATTCTTCAGTCATTGATAAACAGTTTGTTGGACAATACTCGACACAGTTACCACAAAATATACAAACCCCGAAATCAATACTATAATTAAGCAATTGTTTCTTTTGAATATCTCTTTCCAATCTCCAATCAACAACAGGTAGATCTATCGGGCATACACGAACACATACTTCACAAGCAATACATTTATCAAATTCAAAGTGGATTCGACCTCGAAAACGCTCTGACATGATTGATTTTTCATAAGGATATTGAATCGTGACAGGTAAACGATTTGTGTGGGATAAGGTAATTATGAAACTTTGCCCAATGTACCTTGCAGCTCGTATGGTTTGTTGACCATAATTCATGAACCCAGTTACCATAGGGAACATATTGGAAATATCCATGAAAAAAAGGAAGTTTCTTTCTCTTGTTTGAGAGATATTATGAATCGAGAATCTTGTTATCGTATTCTGTTATTTATAGTGAGACAAGTTGAGAAGAAGTTGTTAATAAAAGATTACCTAGAGAAATAGGTAAAAGAAATTTCCATCCAAGATTTAATAACTGGTCTATTCTCATCCTAGGTAAAGTCCATCTTGTTGTGATAGAAATGAAGAGAAACAAATAAGCCTTAGCTAATGTAATAAAGATATCAATTGTCATTCCAAAAATTCCAGCCATTTGATTTATTCTGAAAAGTTCAGGAATGGGTATGTACGGAATGGAGAAATTCCACCCACCTAAGTAAAGAACTGTGACAAATAACGAAGAAACTAATAGATTTAGGTAAGAAGCAAGATAAAAGAGAGCATATTTGATACCCGAATATTCGGTTTGATAACCTGCTACTAATTCCTCCTCTGCTTCTGGTAAATCAAAGGGCAATCTCTCACATTCGGCTAGAGAAGAAATGAGAAAAACTAGAAAGCCTATAGGCTGACGCCACAGATTCCACCCCCAAAAACCATATTTGGACTGTGCTTCAACTATATCAACTGTACTTGAACTGTTAGATAATCATAGTCGATAATAACATCACAGTTTTCATCGCTATTTCAAAACCGTACATGAAACCTCAGCTTCATACGGCTCCTCTATGGCCACAAAAAATGGAAGGACTAGTTCGGTATTATCGGCATCTTTCTTTGGGGGTAGACAGAATAAAGATACATCGGAGAGTCCCAAATTAGACCAATGGAATTCTGTCTGCTAGAATAATCAAAAACTTGCTTCCGAATTGATCTTATCCTTTATAATGAGAATCTCTCTTTGTTCGGTAATAACTGAATCTTTCAATAAAATACTCGTTATATCAATGAATAAATATAAAGAATTAGGCATTCGTTCATGAATCATGATAAGAATTGTATATGAATCAATATGGAAGAAATAATCAAGAAAGATCTTTTCTTGATTATTCATTCCATATATGGCATTCCATTTCTTTTTTCCTCTTCTTCTGTCTCAGGGGAGGGTACTTCAAAAAAAAATAAAGGATTAATTCGTTCTTGATAGTCATTTTTTGAATCAGTGAATAGGAGCATACTCTAGATCGGAATCGTAGGGAAGTACTACTTGATCATTTCTACCAATTTCAAGTCCTTATTATGATTCGTTTTATGTGGAAAAACCTTTTTTTTGATACCTTCCATTATATCTATTACTAATCCTTTGTGTACCTTGGTGTTCCTAACTGTCCACTGACTTTTGATTGATCGCCGGTATAGTAATACATACAAGACAGTAGTAGAAACTCCATACAGTTGATCTTTTGTTTGCACCCGCTTCAAGATATGATGACTAATCAAAAAATCGCAATCTTGGGATAAACTGTTTATCCCTGCTTATGTTTCCTTCAACTGGATGCTTGTACGTACATAGGGAATGAGATTTTTTTTTCTTACTACAAATGGATAAGTTGTTTTGTTTCACTCATATAACTATCTGGTTTAACTAATCAACCCGAATGCTGAATCAAAAAATGAATGAGAATATCTATTCAATACATTGAACCTCTTTTTCTTCTTTGATTTCTAGAAGAAAGAGAGAGAAAAGTTCATATTCCAGCGAATCACACGTAGAGATATTGATAATACACATAGAGTTAATGGTATTTCATAACTAATTGATTGAGCAGCAGCTCGGAGACCACCTGAAAAGGAATATTTATTATTCGATCCATATCCTGACATAAGAAGGCCAATAGGAGCAATACTTGAAATGGCGATCCATAAAAAAACACCTATACCGAGATCCGCTAAAACAAGACGATACCCAAAAGGAATTACTAAATAGCTTAGTAGAACTGATATGACTGCTATAGACGGTCCGACACTAAACAGACGAATATCTCCTCGAGATGGGAGGAGGTCCTCTTTCAAAAGTAATTTCGTCCCATCTGCTATAGCTTGAAGAATTCCCAACGGACCAGCATATTCAGGCCCAATACGCTGTTGGATCGCTGCGGATATTTCTCTTTCTAACCAAACAATGACGAGTACCCCTATCGTGATTTCCAATATCAGGGTCAAAATAGGTATAATCCATATCAGTCCATAGACTTCTTTGAAAAATCCCGATGTAGAGAAAGAATTGATAGTTTGTACTTCTGTTGTATCAATTATCATTTCAACGATCAACTTCTCCCATAATGATATCTATACTACCTAATATCGTCATGATATCAGCCAATTTCATTCTTTTAACTAGCTCTGGAAGAATTTGCAAATTGATAAAACCGGGTGGACGAATTTTCCATCTCCAGGGGAAAACACTATTATCTCCTATCAAATAAATCCCTAATTCCCCCTTTGGGGCTTCCACTCTGGCATAAAGTTCTTGTTTCGACAATTCAAAATTCGGTGAAGGTTTTTTACTTATAAATCGATATGCAAAATCATTCCATTCGGAATTCTTTGCTCTATCAAAGCGTCGGACTTCTAAATTCTCATAGGGTCCTCCAGGAATTCCCTCTAGAGCCTGTTGAATCATTTTTATGGATTCCTTCATTTCACCGATTCGTACTAAATAACGAGCTAATGAATCTCCTTCTTTTTGCCATTGGATTTCCCAATCGAATTCATTGTAACACTCATAATTATCAACTTTACGAAGATCCCATTGGATTCCAGAAGCTCGTAACATTGGCCCGGATAAACCCCAATTTACTGCTTCTTCTCCACCAATAATACCCACTCCTTCCACTCGTTCCAAAAAAATGGGATTCCGTGTAATAAGTTTTTGATATTCAACAACTCCTGTTAAGAAATAATCGCAGAAATCGAAACATTTCTCTATCCACCCATAAGGTAGATCCGCAGCTACCCCCCCGATACGGAAATAATTATGCATCATTCGCATACCTGTGGCGGCTTCGAATAGATTGTATATCAATTCTCTCTCTCTGAAAATATAAAAGAAAGGAGTCTGTGCACCGATATCTGCCATAAAAGGTCCAAGCCATAACAAATGAGAAGCTATACGGCTCAATTCCAGCATAATAACTCTGATATAGCTAGCTCTTTGAGGTACTTGAACATTTTCCAATTTTTCTGGTGCATTTACCGTTATTGCCTCTGTGAACATAGTAGCTAAATAATCCCACCGTGTTACATAAGGTAGATATTGTAGAATTGTTCGGTTTTCCGCTATTTTTTCCATTCCTCTGTGTAAATAGCCCAATATGGGTTCACAATCAATAACATCTTCACCATCGAGAGTAAGGATCAATCGAAGAACACCATGCATTGATGGGTGGTGAGGACCCATATTGACTATCATGAGATCTTTTCTTGTAACCGGTACAGTCATAACTTTTCCAGTCATATCTTTTCTTCCTGAATTCATTATTCCATGAATTCCTCAAAGTGAGGCTCATCAAAATGAAAAATCGAATACTACTAAATTCCAAAAAATTCAAACGATGAAATTAACGAGTTTGTGGTTCCCGAATATTCAATTGATCCATTAATTTATTATAACGTACTTGATTTTTCTTTGACAAATAAGCCAGCAACCGTCGGCGTTTTCCCAGAATTTTTCGTAGAGCCCTTTCCGATACAAAATCTTTTTTGTGCAATTCGAAATGGGAAGTAAGCCTCTGTATCTTATTGGTGAAACTGAATACTTGAAATTCAACAGAACCTTTGTTTTCTTCTTGTGGAATAATGGGAGTGGATGAATTTTGGACCATAAATAACAAAATTTTTCTATCTTTTTTCTTTTTCATGGATGATTTTTCCGATCAGGAAAAATCAAAAAATCAGGATTATGCCAGTTATTTGAATCTAGTTTTGGATTTATTCATATACTACTTTGTTATTCTATCCAAATCAAATGGAAGATTTGATTTGGATAGCAGGAGATAATCCATTTCTGTATTAAGGAAAAATGTCTTTAACGACAATTTGAAGAACTCTGCTAATTTCTTGATTCCTATGTTGGTATAGGAAATACACTATTTTCGAATTCTAGATTTTGGATACATACGTATCCTTAACATACTGAAACGACTTCCATTATTGGTATTAAACCAATAGCGATTCATACATAATAAATCTTCGAATCGGAAATTTGGCCAAAGAAAAGATTTGCATTTCACGAATTCATTGGGATCTGTATTTAGTTCCTTCTCATTGAAAACATTGAATAATTGGCTAGAGTTTTTTTTTTGTTTTCTTTTTTTTTTTTTTTTCTTTCCATCGGATCGCTTTCTATCCCTAACATTCCAATTAGGGTAATTGAAAGAACTTAAAATTCGCAATTCTCGACAACGCCTAGAAGATAGAATATCTTCAGGACGAAGGAAGTCCTGACTTTGATGCTCATTTTCATTGAACAATGAGATATTGATACTTATCATTTGATATAAAATGGATTTCCCGTCTATTTTCTGACATAGACGAAATTCGTCGAATTTCAGATATTGATTTTCTAACAAAGAGGGGACACTGTCACTTTTCTCTGTTAACATTTCCATTAGTTCCAAATCTATCTCGCCTTTCTCGATCAATTTGGTACTTACTTGTTGTGGATCTCTTCTACGAGGTATAGGAATCCCCTTTTCCTTTTTTTGCAGATAGTCTTTGAACAGTCTAAGCAGGTGATAGCTCTCGTCTATCCCACTTTTTATTTTTTTCTTGGTTTCGGGGGTATCCAATCTTAATTGGTAAAGGAAAGATTTTTTGATCAAGAAATCAAATTCTTGCATGTCATTTAATCCTCTGATTATCTTCTTTTTCTTTTTTTCTTCACTTCCCGGTTCTGGTTCATAACGCACTTGTACTATAAAATCTTGTTCTGACTTATTTGTTTTTTTGACATTAAAAATTTTTCCCGCGTTAATAGCTTCCTGCATAGCTTCGTCTTCCGTTTTTTTGCCGTCTTTTGGATCTTTATTTTTTGGATCTTTATTTTTTGGATCTTTATTTTTTGGATCTTTATTTTTTGGATCTTTACGAGGATCCAAATCAAAAAGAAGGAATTTGATTGGCGTAATCCATGGTTTCTTTTTATATTCATTTAAAAGTAGTACCAATTCTGGGAAGAACCAATGAGATCCTATATGGAATCCAAAAACCGTTTCTTCATTCCTTTTTTTCCATTCTTTATTCATTTTCTTCCAATCCAAAAAATCTTCTTTTTGATTTTTTTTTTGATCCGAATCTTCTTCTTGATCTGAATCTTCTTCTTGATCTTCTTTTTGATCCGAATCTTCTTTTTTACCTTCTTTTTGATCCGAATCTTTTTTTTTACCTTCTTTTTTACCTTCTTTTTGATCTTCTTTTTTACCTTCTTTTTGATCTTTTTTTTGATCTTTTTTTTGATCTTTTTTTTGATCTTTTTTTTGATCCGAATCTTCTTTTTGGACCATATATTTTTTGGTCAAATTGTTTTGGATTCTTTCTTCTTCAGTCTTAGTATTTTGATAACCACCTATCAGTGGATTGACCCACAGTTTATTGTTATTAGTATAGGTATCTATATCGCTCTTTTTTGTAAGGAGAATTCGACAATCAAAATATTTTCTATCTTGATTTTTCCATGGATAAGAAAAACTTTCTAAATCTTCTAGATGATCACTAATAGCTAGACTGACAAATCGAGAAATAGATAAGTTCTTTTTATCTTTATCCCCATAGTTCATATATATATTTGCTAAAAGATCATATCTGTAGTTTTTTTTTAATTTTTCTTTTAGACTAAGGAATGAATCAAATCCATAGGAATCAAATGGCATTGAGTCTTTATTTGGAATCATACAATGTTGATTCATTCGATTTCGCCATTCTTGCGGTTCTAATTGGGACCATTTGGTCTGAGATAAATTGTATTGATAATGACCCCTTAACCAGTTTTTCCACAATTGACTCTTAGTCATTTTCTTATGACTTGATTTGGAATTAAATATCCCTCGATAATAATCTTTCATTTGATCCTTAATAAAAGGATAGGTTTCCTTTTCCTTATATTGAAGTAAAGAACTAAAGTGATATTTGTTAAGGAATGGGCTTTGTGATAATTTGTAAAATACATATTCTTGGGACAAGGAAGATAAGTCATAATCCATTTTTGAATGATTCTTTTTTTGAGTCCAAAAAAAGTTCATTGTATTTTGATCTCTTTCCTTCTTCCCTTTTTGATTTGTTTTATTCTTGTAAATGAATTTCTTCATTTTTTTTTTTATTGATTCAAAGAAAAGTTGCGAATTTTTCCTAGTCCTAGGAAGGTTGTTAATCATCCATAGCAAGATATTTATGGATGTTTTTTCAATGAAATATTTGAGAAAATAACCTGATTTGCGTATTAATCGAATAGTATTTCTTTGAAATATCTTCCAAATAGGTTTCTGTGATTCCGGTCTTTTATCATCACAAATGAGAAGTATTTTGTTCTTTTCTTTTGTGATTTGTTCTATTTCATTTCTGATTCTGATTGTTCCATCAGACCAATTTTGCATTTGTATTTCTATTACTGACTCAATTGTCAAATTCATGGATGGGATTTCAATGGTGGGTTCATGAATAATATTCTTATTGATTTTGGAATCTTTTCCATTTTCAGTCGGTTCATATACTTTTCTTTTTTTTCCTTCGAAAACTTCGAAAAGTAGAAAAGATTTCTTTTTCACTTCTCTCATTTTTTTTAAAAGTTCTTTAAAAATGGGTTGAAAAAAGGAACGTTGCCTTTGGGGAGACCCAAAAGGTACGCGTGTTTCTCTTCCAAAAACTGTTAAAAAAGTTGATTTTCTTACTTTTTCTTTTCTACTTCGCCAAGGTTTCAAACGAAAAGGAAATAGAATCTTGATCTGAATACCATCATTTAACCAATTCATGGGAAATTCTGTTTCTGATAATGCAACACCATTATAAATACATTTAACATGCATTTCTTTCTCCCATTCCTTGAAATCCTCATCCCATTCGGATGATTGGAATAAAACCATCCGGCCAAGATTTTTAGCTATTATCAAAGAAGGTAATACAATTTTTTTTCTAAGAAAAGAGTGGGTTAATAAAAGCAAACCTCTCATTTGTTGAGTGAACTCATCTGCATCCCAAGTTTCTGCTATGGATCGACGTCGTTCTTCTTCGCTCTCTTTTCTTCTCATCTTGCTGTTTTTCCTTTTCTCTACCAAATCGATTTCCTTTATCTTTTCCTCTTGCAAGATTTTCCGTTCTTGTTTTCTCCCCACCGAATTCCTAAGAATGAAAAAAATCTTTGAAAAGATTTTCAAAAAGATACCAAAAACAAAAAAAAAGATTTTTCGAAAAAAAGAAAAAAGCTTGTTTTCTACTCGATCAAAAAAAAGCGGGGAATGTGGATGTGGTTGATACAAGTCCCAAATAACTGTTTTACGTTTTAGACCACGCATGCTTCCTTTGATTGCACCTCGATAATAATCCGGTACTTGCGAGTAATGTACCAAAACTATATTTCTTGATTGCGGCCATTCGTCCTCCTCATCTTCTTCCTTCTGCTCATCTGATTTCTTCTTCTCATCAGATTTCTTCTTCTCATCTTCTTCCTTCTTCTCATTGGATTCCTTCTTCTCATCTTCTTCCTTCTTCTCATTGGATTCCTTCTTCTCATCTTCTTCCTTCTGCTCATCGGATTTCTTCTTCCCCTGCAGAGCCACATCACTATCATCCATTACATAAAGGAGAATGTCTCTGAATTTGCGCAAATAAATTTGCGCGAATACTTGTTTTTCCCTTTCCCTTTCCTCGTCTTTTTTTTGTTTTTCCCCTTCTTCCCCATATTTTTCCTGAGCTTCACTGTCTTCTTTTTCTGGCCGTTCTTCCCTCACTTGCAGGTCGTCCATAAAGCCACTTAGCAATCGAGGAAGATCTTTCTTGATTTCCTGGAAATCTTTTTGAAAAAAATTAAAAAAGTTCCTTCCCTTTTTTGGCTTTTTTAGAACTTTTTTAGTAGTTGGATCAGCCACAATTATTGTGTACAACAGGGTTTGTGGACTGCGGTGTACTCGTTCCATCCAACGTAAGTGATCGTGGGCATCCATAAGGACTGCACTCAATGATGGAAATAGTTGGATTACGGGATTAATAAGCGCCTTTTTAGATTTCAATTTTTCATATAGTTTTTTATGACTGTCTTCGTGATCTTCTCTTTTTTTTTTTTCGAATTTTTTCATTTGTTGTGTCAGATCAGCTATAGTAAATGGATTTCCTATGTGTTTCAGAGGCGCTCTTTCTGATATCCTACGATTTGATCCCTTCAAAAGGGGATCCTTCCGTTTAGAAAAGCATAGTTCTTCATTTTCATCATTACATAATCTGGCTCTTTTTTCGAGGATATCTAGAGCAAGAAATCCCTCTTTCTCTTCTAGAACTTTGATTCGACTTCTTAATTCATTGATTAAGTTGTACTTTTTTTTTTCATTTCTATAAATCCATTTATAATATAAATATTTCTTAGATTTAGAGAATTTTTTTAATCTTTTTAATTCAGATAATTTTCTTAATGCATTTACTATTCTTAATTTCTTTGTTTTCGGATCCGAAAACCAAAAAGAATTGATTAAAGCTAGTTGTTTTACTAGCGTGTCCAAATACTCCTTGAAACCATGTCTATATGTAAAAGATATTCTTTTCTTCCCATCACTTAGACATGTACCAAAATAATATTGCCCCATTTCATTTTGTACAGGAATGTCTTGTACAGCACGCTCGTACAATCGATTTTTTTGGTTTTGGATATATCGTAATGGACGATTCCATCGTCTAGAATCAAAAAGATTAGTAACTAATATTCTTGTAAACGCGAATTTAGTCTTTTCCTGCTCTTCTTGATTTCTAACTAATTGAGTATTCTTCGTTTTGGAACTTGTTTTTCCATTTCTTTTTTCCTGCCTTTCTTGATTTTGCTCTTTCATCTGCTTTATTTTTTCTAGTGTTTCGGCTTTTTTGTTTCTCCGTTTCTGATTGACCAAAGGATATGGAACGCTACCTAAATAGAAGATACAGATGACAAAAGAGAAAATACGGAAGACTTCTTCCATAGAAGATATATATGTCCAATCCATGAGAGTGTACTTCCAATGCAACACAAGACCCTTGTAGTTCGTTGATTTATAAAAATAAAAATAAGTTTGCCGTACCCAGAATAATACCAATCCAAGCCATTTTATGAAGAAAATTTGAGCAATGAACCAAGCACCAAAACTGCTTATGATGAACAACATTTTGTTGTTACATCGAAACATATAAATGTTGGCTAATCTAGCCAACGTTGCGCTTGGTAAAACAAAATGATTTAATAATTGAAAAATCACATTACTCAGGAATACACATTGAATACCGAAATTACGTATGGAATTTCGGGTAGTTAGTCCATATTCATAATCCAAAAAGTCCTCGTCATTATACGATGCGAAATGAAACAAAACATATAAAGCAACTAGCATAGTTATTGTATGAGCCTGACTCAATGCTAGATGCAGAGGGAAATAATAAACTGATACGAGCATTATAAGTTGCCCGACAAGAAAACCAGTTGTCGACGCAACATTCCTCTCGCTCCCTTCTTCCATAACACGAGTTTTAATAAGAAAGAAAAAAGAGGGTCCTATCGAGAATGCGCTTAAAAATCCAAAATAAAGTCCGAATACGACGACCGATTTTGTAGTTTTACTACAAAAAGTTTGTACAATGCGAATTATCATTTTCATTTCTCTTCGATTTTTAAGATATTGGTTGTTTATTAGAAAATTAGGTAATATTTCTTCACTGATTTCCAAAAAGAAATATCCTTTTTCACGAAAAAAATCCCATTAGTTGCTCATTATTCATCGACCCCTAAGATCGATCTAGTAATGATCAAATTTCTATTCTCTTTACTAAATCATGTAAAACTTGATGTTCAAAAAAATTCGGAAAATCTTATTTATTTATCGTAATAGGAATCTTATTTATTTATCGTAATAGTTTCTTATTACTAAGAATAACATATTCAATTCCTAGAATTGATAAAATAGTATTGAATTGCATAACAAAATGATTATACTAATCAAATAGTATTTTGTAAGGGCATGTTGGTATAGTTATCTATTCATCTGCATATTCCAATTTTTTTGGAATTGCATTTGGAACAACAGAGTTCGAACTAGATCATATAGTTATTGTATTCAATACATTCGATACGGTGCAAAAAATTCTCTCTAGTTTGGGATAGTATATGCATAAGTAAGATTCTTACTTAGAATCTATGCAATTATTTCTATTCTCTTTACTAAATTAGATAAAACTTGATGTTCCAAAAAATTCTCTCTAGTTTGGGATAGTATATGCATAAGTAAGATTCTTACTTAGAATCTATGCAATTATTTCTATTCTCTTTACTAAATTAGATAAAACTTGATGTTCCAAAAAATTCGGAAAATCTTCTTGTTTATTTCGTAATAGGAATCTTATTTATTTATCGTAATAGTTTCTTATTACTCAGAATAACATATTCAATTCCTAGAATTGATAAAATAGTATTGAATTGCATAACAAAATGATTATACTAATCAAATAGTATTTTGTAAGGGCATGTTGGTATAGTTATCTATTCATCTGCATATTCCAATTTTTTTGGAATTGCATTTGGAACAACAGAGTTCGAACTAGATCATATAGTTATTGTATTCAATACATTCGATACGGTGCAAAAAATTCTCTCTAGTTTGGGATAGTATATGCATAAGTAAGATTCTTACTTAGAATCTATGTAATTATTTCTATTCTCTTTAGTAAATCACATGAAACTTGAATGAACTCCATATATGGATTTTCGACAGAATCGATTTCTATATTGATATGAATTGAAAAAAGGAACAAAAACCAGAATCGATTTCTATATTGATATGAATTGAAAAAAGGAACAAAAACCGGTTTCGTTCCGAAAAAACGTGAGGATTTGCAAGAAGTATAAATAAATGGGATGGGAATGGATTGATAAGATATTCCCAGAGCAAAATTCTGCTATTTCCTTCCAATTCTAGGATCTTTTCTATAGAAAATATAGATATATATATACAATGGCAAAATAGATCTGATTTCCTTCTTGATTCTTTTTCGTTTCTATTCTGTCTTTCCTAGGAAAAACAGAATAGTCAGGCAAACTGGAGAGTTTGATTTAGTAATTTAGGAAACTCGATGTTCAAAAAAATTCGGAAAATTTCTTCTATTTGATCCATTGGAAGGCTTTTTTGATAGAGTAAGACAGAATGGATTCAAAAAAAAAGATGTTTGACATATCATATATATTAGAGACAGTCATATATTGATGATATGCAAATATCATCTTTCATATATATTCTAATATAATAGAAAAAGATTGATGATATGAGAATACTATCTTCCATATATGAAATGAGACATGGAACGGAGACACTACGACGAAGTTCCGGGAGTTACAAAGAAAGCTTGGGACTTATATTGTTTATGGGTTGAGAACAAAAGTTGAACTCTAAGAGGTAGAATATGCCGTTGTTCCTCAGTAGCTCAGTGGTAGAGCGGTCGGCTGTTAACTGATCGGTCGTAGGTTCGAATCCTACTTGGGGAGATTGGATTAGTTCTTAATGAACTAATAAAGAATTTCATGAAATAAAGGCTTTGACCCTTAGCGGGAGGCCCCATCTTTTTTTCTATTGCAAAAGAGCTTCTTGTATCAAATTGTGTTCTATAAACCTTATTTCTTATTAATAAGAAATAAGGTTTATTAGCTATGCTACTAATAAATAATACTTTTACTTTCTCCGGTATTAATACTTTGGTCATTTCAACACATGACCATACCCCCAATTCCATAACTCTGCGTTGGCTATCCCGATCATGAATTTCCTACCCCCAGAGGGAAAGTCAAGGACCTTTCTTTTTAGGCTTTGGGCTA
>JAMFTS010000092.1:65000-80722 GCA_028095005.1 Rhynchospora pubera
TTTTTTTTTTGGCTTTTTGACCCCATATTGTAGGGTGGATCTCAAAAGATAGGAAAGATCTCCCTCCAAGCCGTACATACGACTTTCGTCGAATACGGCTTTCCACAGAATTCTATATGGATCTATGAGATCGAGTATGAAATTCTGTTTACTCACTTGAGATTGAGTATCCGTTTCCCTCCTTTTCCTGTTAGGATTGGAAATCTTGTATTTTACATATCCATACGATCGAGTCCTTAGGTTTCCGAAATACATAGTTGAATGTAAAAAAAGTGCTTCGAATCATTGCTATTTGACTCAGACCTGTTCTGAAAAAGTCGAGGTATTTCGAATTGTTTGTTGACACGGACAAAGTAAGGGAAAACCTCTGAAATGATTTTCATATTGGACCCTGGACATCTAATAGTTCCGAATCGAATCTCTTTAGAAAGAAGATCTTTTGTCTCATGATAGCCTGCTCCAGTCCCCTTACGAAACTTTCGTTATTGGGTTAGCCATACACTTTACATGTTTCTAGCGATTCACATGGCATCATCAAATGATACAAGTCTTGGATAAGAATCTACAACGCACTAGAACGCCCTTGTTGACGACCCTTTACTCCGAGAGCATCTCGGGTTCCTCGAACAATGTGATATTTCACACCGGGTAAATCCTTCACCCTTCCTCCTCTTACTAATACTATAGAATGTTCTTGTAAATTATGGCCAATACCTGGTATATAAGCAGTGATTTCAAATTTAGAGGTTAATCGTACTCTGGCAACTTTACGTAAGGCAGAGTTTGGTTTTTTGGGGTTGATAGTGGAAAAGTTGACAGATAAGTTACCCTTACTGTCACTCTACAGAACCGTACATGAGATTTTGACCTCATACAGCTCCTCGTTCAATTCTTTCGAAGTAATTGGATCCTTTTCTTCGTTCGAGAATTTCTTCCCTTCTTCCACTCCGTTTCGAAGAGTAACTAAGACCAATTCAGTCACGTTTTCATATTCCAATTGAAGACTTTTCATTTATGATCAAAGGAAAAGATTTCTCTTTTACGAAACATATGCGGATCAAATCACGATCTTCTATCTAAATAAGAACAAGAACTCTTTCTCGATAGAAATCCCTTTGCCTCTCATCCTTAGAGAATTAGAAAGAAGGATCCTTTTTGAGTTTCAATTTTGTCATTTTGAGAGCTCTTCGATCTTCTACTTATTTGTTTGTTCTATTTCCTTTTTTCGATTTCCTTTTTTTCCTGGATTCTTTCATTTCATTTCGATTTTTCTTATTCTATCCCATAGGTATACCCTTTGAATCAATAGAGAACCTTTTCTTCTGTATGAATCTATATTATTCCATTCCAATTTCTTCCGGATACCTCCCAAGGAAAATCCCCAATTGAATCCAAAATTGACGGGTTAGTGTAAGCTTATCCATGCGGTTATGCACTCTTGAAATAGGAATCAACTTTCGGAAAGATTCTGGCTTTCGTGCTTTGGTGAGTTGTCCGAGATCCTTTCGATGACCTATGTTGTGTTGAAGGGATATCTATACGATCCGATCGATTGCGTAAAGCCCGCGGTAGCAATGGAACCGGGGAAAGTATACAGAAAAAAGAGTTCTTTTCTATTATATTAGTATTCGTTTTAGTAGAAGTTAGTGATCCCCCTAGTGATCCTGGCTCTGTGAGTCCTTTCTTCCGTAATGAATTTTGAGCACCAGCCTTACATTTTTCCTCTGTGGGCCGAGGAGATAGGGGCTCAGCTCAGCAGGAAGAGGGTTGTACCATGAGAGAAGCACGGGGGTCAACCTGCTTCAAATATACAAGATGGATTCTGGCAATCCAATGGAGTTGGACCCTCATGTCGATCCGAATGAATCCGTTTTTCTACTCTGTTTTTCTACTCTGGTTGTTCGCCTAAACAAGAAAGGAATTCTTGTTTAGGCAGTTTATATCATCCGTACATAGTGCTTTGATCTAAGATTGAAATTTATGCTTGTATGAACTAAGGTCCAAAATATCGAATAAACAAGTGTTTCCACGACTCTACCAACCACCCGGCCAATCCTCTTCCACGCTAGGCCTTTTCCCTTTTTCATGGCTACATATCTTTACGGATAAGGAATGGGAAATCTTTCTCCTGTTCCACAAATCAAATGGTTCATTTCCTCCGGGAGAAGCCATCTCTTTCTCAACAATATTTTGGTCATTTGATCCAATAGCCTTTCGTTAGATAGGAACAGATTCGCTAAATACTGATAACTCTCGAACAGAATATGAGAGGAGAAAGATCCTTTAGATAAGGAACTATTGATTCTAAGTCTTCTTTGCCATCTCTGACGACGCCCCAACAATTCGTAGTACTTTTCTCCCTTATGGAACCAACTGTCTTCTTCTATATATGAAGAAGGATGCTTATTTAGGTCAGGACTCTTCTCATCTAAATGATCATCTGAAAAAAATTCTCGAGGTGAAAGCCAAAAGTACAGGTATATGACTACGAGAAAGAATGGCTCCGAAGGTTCCCAAATAAATCGGTTTATTATAAAAAAGCTTTGTTCTTTTGAAAATCTGTCTTGTTTCTGGTGCTGAATTGTTTCATTCTCCGAGAACTCCGAATCATTCTCTTGAAGCTCCTCCTCTTGAAGCTGATCTTCCTCAAGATAAAAAGGCCAGTTGCCCTGAAATGACTCGGCCCAATAAGGAAGTCCCGATTTTATAAGCTTTTTGATATTCTCAATTTCGAGATTATCAAATATATAGCGAAATATTCTAGGAGACCGGACTATGTCTATTTCTATTTGATTTTCATTGAAGAAATCGTTCTCTATCTTCTGCGGGTTCACGGCTTCATGCTCTTCTTCAAACTCCGATTCGTTTATTTCTATTTCATTTCTCAATCTACTACGATAACGGGTAGAAAAAGAATTCTGTTGCATCATATCTAACGGATTCTTTGGTTCGGACCGAAGAAGTAATGTCTCACTGCTATTTTTTTCTATCCATGAGCATCCCACCAGAAAGCCTTCTAATTCTAATAGGTTCTGAACTAGCTGAGAATCATTCTCAAGAAATTCAGAAGAAGTGATCCAATTTTTGACATCGGGTCCGGGTGAAGACCAAAGATCTTGAGTGACCAATCCGGCAGAACAACTCAAAAGATAAAGAAGTATCGTTATTTTCTTCAAATTTGTTTCAAGTTCGACGTACCATTTGTACAAATAAGAACTCCATATTTTATTCCTCGCGATAGGGTCCTGCATATAGATATATATAGGATCTATGGGAAAATTGCTTAGAAATATATTTTGTGCAAAAACTCTTCCTATCTGATACAAAAAGATCCTATGATCCTGAAACCATCTTATGTGAGTTTGAAAATCCCAAGTCTGTCTAAAAGAAGCGAATCGAATTGAATTCGTTTCTTCTATTATGTATTTCCTCTGTGTAATACTAATTGATAGGACCTCATTGTTAAGTGCTACAAGATGTTGTGCATTCGAACTCATGGTTATAGACCCAAATTTCTTACTATCGAATATTTGATTTTCCAAGCCAAATCCCCTAGTATATGAAAGAATCCGGAAGTACCTTCGTTGTTCTGGAATAGTAAGCCTTCGTATCTTAATGAATGTATTAAATTTATTCAGGCCTATTAGAGCGGGATCCACTTCTCGGGGAATATGAGTCGAAGCAATAACTAGAATATTTCTAGTAAAACATCTTTGACGATCCTTGGAATTGGAAAGAGAGCTCTCTTCTAGATGGAGGGATAAATACCTCAACTCATCCCGATCCAGATCATGAATGTTTGGAATCCATACTATACAAGGAGATATTGTTTTTGCCAAATCGAATTGCACGGTCATATCCCAATAAAATGGGTTATTGCTAGTTAGCCTATCCTGTGTCATATTGAAAAGAATCTTATCAAAATTAATATTCTTAGCAATATCGCCACTATCATCAACATCAAAATCATCAACATCAAAAGGAATAGAAGTAATACCCTCATCCTCACAGTCGTCGAATTCACCTCCAACCCAATATGATTCACCATCCAAAAAAGACCAAAAAGACGCCTCGTAAAAATCGCAATCGTAATCGTATAAATACCGGTACTCGAGCGGATATATCTTAATGAAAGGAAGATAAGAATTTTTCGCTAGGGATTTGACCAAATAGGATCGCCCAATTCCTATAGAACCTATCACTAAAACACTCCTAGAAGGGTACGGGGCTAAGCGAAGCGAAAAGGGGGTTGGACGAGATGACAAATGAAAAGTCCCCCACGAGGTTATTGTCTCATAATAAGCAAGAAATATCCGTCTTTCCGCTAAACAGGATTTATTGAACTCATAATTCAATAGATCCTTTTGCTGCATTTCAAATAAGTACCGTAAATAATTGGATCCAGGTTGTTCCACTATTTCATCTAAAAGATTACTCTGAGTCAAACTCCATAGAATTTCATTAATCCTTTTTTCTGTACTTAAGGTGCAGAGCTGAACCACAAATTCTTTTTCTTGATCATCAACCCAATCGGTGTCCGCCACCCAGGATTCTATTTCATCATCCCAGTTCCCCACCTTTTTTCTTTTCCTTATCAATGAATACATCTCTATACTTGTAGGACTTAGATGTCTCGTATTTATAAAAAAAATGATTTGATTGATGAAATTATTTGGGATGAGACTTATGAAAGAACTTATGCGATAGGTGAGATAAGAGATGAGCAAATCGATCCGATTTCGATTCTCAGATTCTTCCTGAAAAAGTAGTAGGTATCCTAGTTCTATCAGAAAATTGAAGAATTCTCCTATGTATTCTTCCAGAATAACATAGTATTTTTGCAGAATAGCAATAACTGGACGGGGATTCTCTATAAATCCAATGGGATCCTGGAAAATAACTGGAAAGGGATCCTCTAAATTCTCTGACCTGAAAGAAGATATAGGATACCTATCCCTAAGTTTTTCCAACTCCATGAAGCATGATGGATTTGCCCAAGATTTGATCTTTTCAAAATCTAGAAATAACTGACGACAGGTTTTGCAAATGAAGGTAAGACCTCTACAAGCGAGATATCCAGCAAAAAGAAGAAGGAAAAGAATTGAAAAGAGGAACTCAGCCGATATCAATGACTTATTCCTATATGAGAAGAATAATGAAAATGTACAAGAAAGAAAAGGAGAAGACCCATTAAAAGAATCAGTCTTTGTTCGAGACAGATTAGTCTTTTTTCGGAGTAGCTGTACTAAATGAAGATTTGAAATCTTCTTACTTATCAGAGTCCATTTCATCAAAATCTTCTCACTTATCAGAGTCCATTTCATCAAAATCTTCTCAAGATATACCCATGGTATATCCAGAATATCTTGAATTTTGGATATCACGGTTGGGAATATAAAATAGGAAAAAATCTCGGAAAGGATGAATCTGAAATATTTGAACCCGCTCGTAGTAAAGATCGTGAGCAGCCATTCTTTGTAAATAGTCCATTCTAAGTAAATAATATTTTCTTCAATATTCCCTTCGAAAAGTTTTACAGAAAAAAGTTTTTTTTTATTGATTATTTTGATATTTCTTTTTTTAACGTATTTCTTTTTACTTCGAAAACCAAAAAGACTCCTTTTTTCCTTCTTTCCGGATGGTAAAGATTTCTCAGAACATGGATTTGATCCACAGTCCATGTTTGAATTGACACTGAGATACTGATGCAAGTTCTTCATTTTTGAATCAGATCGATTCATATCTGAAAAAGATTGCCAAAAAGTTTTTTCCAATCTAAAAAGGTCCGCGATCGAGGAACTAGCTCTAGAAACGACTGGATCAGATTGAATTGGTCTTAAAAGGTCCGCGATCGAGGAACTAGCTCTAAAAACGACTGGATCGGATTGAATTGCATAAAGAGTTCTTGGAAAAATGAAAGATGTATAGAATCTATTATAGAATTTTTGATACAATTTATACATGAAAGATTTGTACAAGTTCTCTCTTTTGTCGCTACTTTTTGGAAAATCCTGATCCTGAGGTATGTTTATGTCAGATACCCTTGCAGAAAGACTCAAAACAAAATGTTTTTTTTGACCGACGTACAAAGAAACTATTTTGTTGCGAATAAATGAGATATTGAGGAATTTTCGATATGTAAGATCCTCATTATTGATACGAATTTTTTCCACAAAAAAGGGAAATCTTTTCTTACAAGAGACCCAGAACCAAAAGTGATGTAGATCATTCCAAAATCGAAGTCCATTTGCTTTATAAAAAGAAGATATCATAGAACTTCTATGAAATGCTTTCACGGGATTCAGCCAATTGTCTCGATCATGGGGTATGATGGAGAAATAGGAATCCGTGTTATCAAAGGATTTCATGCGATTCTTTCTACTATGGGATGAGTCAATCATCCACTTTGATATTTCGTTGAAATAAAATGGGAATATTCTTTCTTCATTGATCCATAATTTCGATCCTTGGGAAGTATTATGATCGTCCAATCTTTGAGAAGTATTATGATCGTTCAATAAGAAGGGTTTCAATTTCTTCAAAAGAACGATTTGAAGACGTAGTGGTTCGAACGACTTCTCCTGGATCGGATCTTTCAATTCATAAATGTACATCTCAGAACTATGAATGGCGATATTCCCGATATGTACAGAGAATCGGGGATATAACCAGTACAAAAACTTAGGAAAAAAGATAAGTAACTTAAGTAACTTATGAAAAAAGAGACGTGCCATGGGCAAAAGGACAAGAAATAACTTAGTGAAAGTGAATTCGTATATGTCGAAAATTTCGGACCAATCAATCAAATCCCAATAACTCGAAAAATCAGTGATATGGCATCGTAATTGATCTCGTAAATCTCGTAATTGATCGAAGACTACTTGAAGCTTCTCCTGTTTCGAAGAGAAATATCCCAGGAAATCTTCCTGGAGATTCTGGAACTCATTCGACCATTTGCTATATGCATCAGGATACCCATTCCTGGATCTCTGGGTTCGACAAATAAAAGGGTCGAACCATTTCTTCTCACTCTTTGCCCAATTGGATAAATGTTGATTGATCGTAGATTTCGTCCTAGTTCGATGATTCATACTATCTTTTCCAATGGAATCCTTATTCGGCTCCGTTATTGATAGAATGAATCGATTTACCATTTCTGCAAATCGATCTTCTGCATTCGATTTCTCCTTCGGAATCATAGAATACCCGGGGGAAATAGGATGAATTGAGACGGTTTTTTGTAAATACCTAATTATTTTGAATAGATCCACCAGTTCTTTATGTTCCGATCGCCGCCTGAAGGGGACAAAAGAAACACCCAATTTTCTCTTCCAAAGAGCCTTCTCTACAGGGGACCTCTCCGTAGGACTCGAACCCAGATAAAGTTCTGACCATCTGTCAGAGAAAAAAGAATGAATGGATCTTGTAGGATTCCCAAGAAATTCTTCGATTTCTTCCGGAAGCAGATTATTATTCATCCGCTTTTCACCTTCTGCGGATAGCCGGAACTTTGAGGAAGATCCAAAAAGAAATTTCGGGAATCGACCTGATTCTATCTCTGTTCGTTCCACATCCTCATTTCTAATGGAATCGAAATGATGTATGGATTGATTAGAAGATCCTTTTGGAGGATACAAAAGCGAAATTACAAATCTATTAATATTAGAAGATTCTTCTCTAGATCCAACCGAATTCATAGGTATAGGAAGAAACCCCCTCAAATAGATATTTTTTCGTTCAACTATATTTCGATTTTGAAGACGACATAAACAGACCCCTAGTACAAGTAGCATCACACCCCTTACCACATTTTTGACGACACCATGGACACGTTTTACTACATTTTTGATCCTGGAATCTCGAGTTATTAAACCTGTTTTGGTTAAATATCGATTGCTTCCTGAACCCTGGGAATTTTTGGAAAATAGGATACCCAAAATTCGGGAGTCAAAGAGTCTCATAAAGCGTTCTTGGTCGAAAAAAATGTCTATGAAAGAGTGAGATTTCTTGATCTCTCTTAATATCTCTCTCCAGTCCAAGATCCAGCTGGATATCCAATCATGTGCTGTATTTTTCTTTTTTTTTTTCATAGAGTTCCTACTTTTCTTTAAGATTATTATGAAGAGTATTAATGTTATCCTTATTTTACTACAAAAAATGCTGATGATGATTTTCATTTTGACTTCTATTTTTTAGGTATTGGTTGTTGATTAGAAAATTAGGTAATATTTCTTCACTGATTGTTTAATATTTGAATCATTGATTCTTTCAGTCACATAAGTCTTAATTTCACATCTCCGAATGTGAAAAGACGTAAAAATATCTTCATATATCAGACGTTCGCTAATTAGTACTGCATCTTCAAAATTGTAACCCTCCCATGGCATATAAGCTACCAATATGTTTTTCCCTAAAGCGAGTTCCCCACCAACTGTAGCGGCACCGTCTGCTAAAATTTGACCTTTTCTCAAACATTTACCTCCCTGAACCCGGGATTTTTGGTGGATCAAAGTTTTTTTTCTTAATTCCAATACCAAACTTGATCAGATCACTCCAATCATCGTCTGAATTATCTTCAGACGATGAATCCAACCAACCTGGATCATTCCATCGTATCGTAGCATTCATAATTTCGAATATATGAATGCATATCGCGAAATCGACATGCGTTTGAATAAAGTAATCAAATATGTCCGATGTTTCGCGATTTTTTTTCAAAATTTTCTTTGATTTTTTTGAATTGTTTGCAATAAGACTTCATGTAGACTCTCAAATCGCTTTTACAAGACAAAAACACTTGCTCCTTGGAGCACAAATGAAGGCCGGCTCGTAACCCGGCCATATTAGAGTGGATTCGTTTCAACTGTACCTGAATCATATTCAATTCATCAATACAATAAGACTTCGCAAGGTTATAAAATTGTATTGTGTGAATAGAATTATTGTGCCCAGGTTCTAAAAACCTGTTCTGAATTTGGCGGGGCCCGTTAGCCAGATTACTGGCCTCTATCAATGGAACGAATTCCGCTTCGTAAAGCTTTTCAAGATAAGATATAAACTCGTCGATCGAAATGCGCTCTTCGGAACAAAGAAAAGTTAAAAGCACTATTTTAAAAAGGAGATTTTTGCTCCTACAAAAATTGATTAAGAAGGGTGGAAAGATACTATCGAATGGATAGCATATTTCCATTTTCAAAGATCTATTGATGGTTTGGTTAATGGATTGATCCAATTTTGCATTTTCTATAATTTCAGAAAACAAATTGCACAATCCTAAGTCGGCGTTAATGTCCACAAAAAGATCGACTAAAGTGAAAATATCATAAAGCTCTACTTTAATATCATAAAGCTCTACTTTGTGTTCAAAGTATATGCAGCGATTTATAATCGCTGCACTAAGCTCTTTTCGAAAACGCTCAGTCATCTCATTCAGACTCATTTGTTCATTCTTGAATTGAACAAGAAATTCACAAAGTTGATCTAAAAGGATTCCGTTTAAACGAGCGTGTGCACGTGAAGTTCTTGCACAATTTTTATACAATTGTGCTTCTCTACCCTCTTCTATATGTCCATAGAAGACATATCTGCGCCGAAAACAATTTTCACTAAAAGAGATAGTTTTAGTGTTAACTGGAGTAACACTTTTTGCATCTTTTCGCTTAGATAACCAAAAATCGACCCTCTGTAACCATTCGTCGTTAGTAATGAGTTTCGTACTAAGCATAACCATAAACGAACATAAGTGAAAGATTATCACCCTGTTCAAAATGTAGTCTGAAACAAAGACTTCGACTACGTCTTGCAACTTCGAAATACTCAATTTGGAATTTTTCATGCTCCTCCTACACTATAAAAAAAAAAAAGAAAAATAAAAAAATGTGAAAATATTCACTTAATATTTGATCCATTCGATGGATCAGTTTAACTATAAAAATGCAATCTTCCGATGCGCCTTGGACTGAATAGATCTGCTTCTCTTTGTTCTTACGAACGGAGTTGTTCCCTTATTTTGATTTTCAATGGGATGAAATCAAAATGAGCCCTTTCTGATACAGAATCTACTGCAAAAAGGTGAGGTACACAGTATATAGTCTTTTGAGTTTAATGCGATAAAATAAAGTGACATAGTTTCTATTTCTCTTAAGGAGTATTTCCATGGGTTTGCCTTGGTATCGTGTTCATACTGTCGTATTGAATGATCCCGGTCGATTGCTTTCTGTTCATATAATGCACACAGCTCTAGTTGCTGGTTGGGCCGGTTCGATGGCTTTATACGAATTAGCGGTTTTTGATCCCTCTGACCCCGTTTTTGATCCAATGTGTATGATTATGATCATACATCTTTTAGATTATGATAATATCTCTTAGATTCAGCATCCATGGCTGAATGGTTAAAGCACCCAACTCATAATTGGCAAATTCGTAGGTTCAATTCCTACTGGATGCACCCTAATGGGAATGTTCAATAAGTTGGCTCTCTATGGATGGGATCTCATCATCCATCCATAACGAATTGAATATGGTATATTCATACCATAACATAGGAAGATTAAGAACTCGAATCCTGATCAATACTGGGACTCATAGGGAAGAAATTGGAGTTATGGATGGAATCAAATATGGAGTAGTTACAGGAAAAAGTCTTCGGTTATTGGGGAAGAATCAATATACATACTTCTAATGCCGAATCAGGATCAACTAAGACAGAAATCAAGTAAGTATTGGGTTGAACTCTTCTTTGGTGTTCAGGTAATGGCTATGAATAGCCATCGACTACCCCGAAAGGGTCGAAGAGACCTATTATGGGACATGCAATCCATTACAGGCATATGATCATTACGCTTCCATCAGGTTATTCTATTCCACCTCTTCTAGAGATTCTAAAGAAAAGAACTTCAAGAAAAATACTTAATAACACGGCGATACATTTATACAAAACTTCTAGTCCAAGTACACGCAATGGAGCTGTAGACAGTCAAATGAAATCCAATCCACGAAATAATCTGATCTATGGACGGCATCGTTGTAGTAAAGGTCGTAATGTCAGAGGAATCATTACCGCAAAGCATAGAGGGGGGGGTCATAAGCGTCTATACCGTAAAATCGATTTTCGACGGAATCAAAAAGACATATCTGGTAGAATCGTAACCATAGAATACGACCCTAATCGAAATACATACATTTGTCTTATACACTACGGGAATGGTGAGAAGAGATATATTTTACATCCCAGAGGGGCTATAATTGGAGATACCATTGTTTCTGGTGCAGAAGTTCCTATATCAATGGGAAATGCCCTACCTTTGAGTGCGGTTTGAACTATTGATTTACGTAATTGGAAGTAACCAATTAGGTTTACGACAAAACCTAGAAATCGATCACTGATTCAATTGGAGTACCTCTATGGAATAGACCTCAACAGAAAACTGTTGAGTAACGGCAGCAAGTGATTGAGTTCAGTAGTTTCTAATAGAGAATTATTGACTCTAGAGATATGGTAATATGGAGAAAATTGTTTGAAGCACGTACCGAACCGGAAGCGCCTCTTCTTTCAAAGAGAGGAGGACGGGTTATTCACATTTCATTTGATGGTCAGAGGCGAATTGAAAGCTAAGCAGTGGTAATGAAGATCCCCCGAAGAGATGTCTCCTACGTTACCCGTAATATGTGGAAGTATCGACGTAATTTGATAGAGTCATTCGGTCTGAATGCTACATGAAGAACATAAGCCAGATGACGGAACGGAAAGACCTAGGATGTAGAAGATGATAACATGAATGATTCGGCAGATTAGGATTCCTATATATCCACTCATGTGATACTTCATTATACGATGAAAAGATCTATTTTTTTCGATATCATCATATACATCTAGAAAGCCGTATGCTTTGGAAGAAGCTTGTACAGTTTGGGAAGGGGTTTTTTTTGATAAAAAAGAAGAATCTACTTCAACCGGTATGCCTTTAGGCACGACCATACATAACATAGAATTCAAACATGGAAAGGGCGGACAATTAGCTAGAGCAGCAGGTGCTAGAGCGAAACTGATTGCAAAAGAGGGTAAATCGGCCACATTAAGATTACCATCTGGGGAGGTTCGTTTGATATCCCAAAACTGCTTGGCAACAGTCGGACAAGTGGGTAATGTTGGGGTGACCCGAAAAAGTTTGGGTAGAGCTGGATCGAAGTGTTGGCTAGGTAAGCGTCCTGTAGTAAGAGGAGCAGCTATGAACCCTGTGGATCATCCCCACGGGGGCGGTGAAGGAAAAGCTCCAATTGGAAGAAAAAAACCCGCAACTCCTTGGGGTTATCCTGCGCTTGGAAGAAAAAGTAGGAAAAGGAGAAAATATAGTGATAGTTTGATTCTTCGTCGCCGTAAATAGGAACATTCCAAATCGAATTTCCAAAATTCGATGGGATGGGCGAACGACGGGAATTGAACCCGCGCATGGTGGATCCACAATCCACTGCCTTGATCCACTTGGCTACATCCGCCCCTTATCTAGCTAAAGGATTTTCTCTTTTTTGCATTCATCATTATTGTATTTATTCTGACCTCCATACTTAGATCGAGATATTGGACATAGAATGCCAATCTTTACCATGTCAAAAAAGGAGTAATCAGCTGTGATAGGTCAACAAGAAAGATTTGTAGCTAATCCAAAGAAAAGATTTGTAGCTAATCCAAAGAAAAGATTTGTAGCTAATCCAAAGGAAAGATTTGTAGCTAATCCAAAGGAAAGATTTGTAGCTAATCCAAAGAAAAGATTTGTAGCTAATCAAAAGAAAAGATTTGTAGCTAATCATTTATTCGAAAAAATGGAAAAAATCAAAATGGGGAAGGAGAAAGAAATAATAGTCACTTGGTCTCGGGCATCTAACATTCTACCCTCAATGGTTGGCCATACATTCGGTATTCATAATGGAAAGGAACATATACCTATTTATATAACAGAATCTATGATAGATCACAAATTGGGAGAATTCGCGCCTACACGGAATTTCGCGAGAGATGCAAGAAACGATAACGATAAAAAATCTGTAATGAAGAATAAAAAAAAATAGGGATCAAACAAATATTAAGGAGATCTTATGAAAAATTGGAAAAAGCTAGGGGAAAATCCTATGAAAAAGAACTCGAGTTTAACTTCAGGTAAAGAAGTAAAGGTTTTAGCTCAACATATCCATATTTCTGTTTCCAAAGCACGAAGAGTCATTGATCAAATTCGTGGACGTTCTTATCAAGAAACACTTATAATACTATATTTCATGCCTTATCAAGCATCTTATCCCATTTCTAAATTAATTTATTCTGCAGCAAAAAATGCAAATCATAATATGGGTTTAAAAGAAGCGGATTTATTCATTAGTAAAGCCGAAGTCAATAGAGGTGCTATTAAAAAAAAGGCAAGACCCCGTGCTCAAGGACATAGTTTTCCAATAAAAAGAACCACGTGTCATATAACAATCGTACTAAAGGAAAAACCGAAATCTTTCTTAGATCAATCTAAGATTTAGATTCCTATGAAATTCCAAAAATATGGATAAAAAAAATAAAATAGGGAGGAATTATGGGACAAAAAACAAATCCACTTTGTTTCAGACTTGGTACAACCCAAAGTCATCATTCTATTTGGTTCGAAGAACCAAAAAAATATGCTACGGGTATACAAGAAGATCAAAAAATACGAGATTTTTTCAAGAATTATGTACAATATAGGCTCAACAAATATTACCAAATGGTTGTCAAAGAAGTAAACCAAAGGAATACAAAATATGAAAACATTCGAATACCTCCCTTAGGCTTCGAAGGAATTGTACGAATAAAAATTGAAAAACAAGCAAATAAAATACAAAAACCATTTATACGAATAAAAATATATAGCGGATTCGTGCCAAAATTCTTACTCAAAGAAAACACATTGGCCCATTTCCGGGAAAATATAAAAAAACAAGAATTTTATTCTGTATACCCCAGCCCCAGAAAAATCACTGTTCACCTCGAAAAAGCTGAAATACATTATAGACAACCTAATCTTCTTGCAGAATATATAGCCTTACAATTAAAAAATAGAGTCCCCTATAGAAAGACAATGGCACAAGCTATTGATTTAGCTAGAAAAACAGATACAAAAGGAATAAAAGTAAAACTCGCAGGTCGTATCGATGGAAAAGATATTGCACGTAAAGAAGGTAAAAGAGAAGGTAAACTTCCCCTACAAATAATTTGTAGCAAAATAGATTATGGTTCTCATACAATTCAAACAATCTATGGAGTGCTAGGCCTAAAAATTTGGATATTTAGAAAGTAGAGAAAGAAAAGTTGCAAACAAATATATATATATATTTTACTTTTTCTTTCTATTTGATAGCAATGATAGAAGAAAAAAAGACAAATTCTTTCATGGATTCTTTTGCATTAAAGAGAAACAAGCAGTTCGAATTAGTTAGGGTTAAATAATAATTTCATTGATTTTTTTTATTTAGTATAATTGCTATGCTTAGTGTGTGATTCGTTAGTTTTTTCTTTCAAATTGAAAAGTTTAACATTTTCAAGCGGGGGCTGAAAAAATCAACTAACCCTTACTCAAAACTTGTTTCTATTTCAAGGTAAAAAAACTAAAAACCAACTTATTGCTTCGTATTATCAAGATCCCCCCAAACAGTCACTATATGAATAAATCATATATTTGTAGCAACTGAAATCTCTTCTTTATTTTCTAATTCATAGAGAAAAAATCCGATTTTGCTAAGTCAAACTAAAGGGGGTGTGGATAAAAGGAAGGCTGATAGAAAGAAAGAACAAAATATCCATGTTATATAATCCCATTATGTATGGTCTATAAATTACTAAAAGAAAAAGCAGTGTCACAAAGCATCAAATTTTTTCATTTTATTCTTAATCAAATATCCAATTCAAAAATAAAGAAAAAAGAGAAATATGAATAAAATAACAAAGAATAAAGAGTCTGGAGTTAATAAAACTAAGGAAATTAACTTGAAAACAAATTTTGTTGAAAGCTCCATTGTAGAGTTTGGGCCTAATCATGAATAGAGAAGCTAGGGGAACGACAGAACCTGTGATTTTATAGAATTCTATTTAAAACAAATTCTAAGAATTCATTAGGTAGGATGGCGGAACAAACCAAAAAAAATTTCAATTTTTCTGAAAGTCATGAATGAAACTTACGAATGAAAGAAAAAAATGAAAGAGAAAAGAGTAAATATTCGCCCGCGAAATACCTATTGATTCACGGAATCAAAATATTTGAACACAATTCATTCAATAGAAATCAAAATCAGAAAAGAAAAGATTCATTATAAAACAAACATCATATTCTATGTGTATTCTATTAAATAGAAATAAATGAACACACACCTTGGCTTTCTTTTTTTGTATATTTTTTTGTATCAAACTATTCTGATTTTATTGAAAAAAAATTGAATTCAATTCAATGATTGAATAATCAAAATTGAACCCTTTTATTCCTATTCGCGAGGAGCTGGATGAGAAGAAACTCTCATGTCCTGTTTTGCAATAGAGATGAGATTTCACCATCGACTATAACCCAAAAAGAACTAGATTTCGTAAACAACATAGAGGAAGAATGAAGGGAGTATCTCGTCGAGGTAATTCGATATCTTTTGGCAGATATGCTCTTCAAGCACTTGAACCTACCTGGATTACAGCTAGACAAATAGAAGCCGGGCGAAGGGCAATA
>JAMFTS010005193.1:0-28510 GCA_028095005.1 Rhynchospora pubera
ATAACTTGTGAGAGAGATAAATTCTTCTCTTGTTTACCAGCATGTTACATCAACAGGAATAGCTAATCTAATTTAAGTAGTGTCATATTTTTGTTATTTCCTCAGAATGAAACTCTTGTTTTGATATGTGATAATGATGCTGTAGAACAACTAATAGCAGGGTTATGGTTTATATTTCTTTTCAGTACAGGGATTCTTCATAAATATGGAACAAAAGGTGCTCTCTGCAAATTATATTTTCTGAATTCCCTTGTATTTATTCTAATTTTACTTTATCATGGTTTCTTTACTGGTACAAAATATGTCGTAACACTAAGCATAATTTTCATATTTGCATCTCACCCGTGAAACATTTGAGGAAGTCCAGTTTTACCTGATTTGTAAGAAAATTTACAAGCAGGAGACAGCCCAGTATCCTCATCTCATCTTGTCTTTGATCAAGAAGAGTTTGTACTACTAACAAAGAACTGGGAGCTAGTAATGGCCTGTACTAAGACAGCCAATAAAGAATATTAATTCAATCTGGAAATGATAAGCAATCTCGAAGTCAATCAACAGGAAAATTTGTTTCATGTATACCCATGCAAAGCATTAGAATACCATGTAGTCTCACCAACTAAAATACATCACACATTCCACTTTAAACACATTACAAAATTAATAATATTCTTAGCTAGAAAATGAATAATAAGAAATGCTAGGAGCACATTTTAGCTATGCTACAACTATTTGATGCTGGGAATTGAAGTCAACATGAAAGTGTTAATTCTAGATATTATATTAAGACGAAAGAAAAATAACACATAAGATATGCTTCCGTGCTTTGTAACATAATATTATATGCCTATTATTTTCTAGGGGTACTTCCATAATATATGTGATTTTTGCAGGCTGTACATAGAATTTCAACATTTTACAGGGTACACAAAAAATGGTTCAAACACAAGAGAGTTCTATTAGAGTTAACTATGGAGAATAGTACAACTTACATTTGTTCCTTACAAGATGAAAGCAACTTCCCGTATATACGTGGTACAACTCTGGCAAGATAGAGGCGTTCATTTCGCAACTCTTTAAAACACTTTTGCTCTAGATAATGTGTAATCTGTTAAGCAAAAAGCAATTACAATGTGTCCCTAGATAGAACAAAGTAGGTTTTTAAACAAATAAGACCCTAGATTTAACAATCATACAAATAACAACCATTATATCTCAACTTATGAATAACATCAACTTTTGGTACTATGCAAATTATAAATTTTTAAAACGCTTAAACCAAATATAATTTCAATAAAAGATTACAAGTAAACTGTAAGTTTTTCCATACCTGCTCAACCAATTTTAACTCGAACAAGTTCAGGACTTGAAACTCAACATAAGTTTATTTTTGTTCTATTTCAGCTCAGGGAGATATAAACTTTGAAGAATTAGAGGTCAAAAGGTAAGCTTTTAATGAAATAAATCAAAACCATTGCATTCTGCTTATGGTTAAGTTTAAAACACAAGCATCTCTCAAGAACATTGAGAATAATTTGCTGCCTCATAAATGCTTGGTGCAATTTACAAACACAATTATGCATTGCTCATCATCTGCAAAGAGCAAGGAGTCAAGAGCCAACCGATTTCTGAAGAAAAGAAAAGCAAAAATAATGCATACATCTGGTATTCTAGCGGGGTTCCTCGAAGTATAATCGCACAACTTCCCAATCATCCTGTCATTTGGCTCTGAATCCTACAAATTAAAACTATAGCCAATGAAAAACATTGCTAACCTAGAAAGACAAACTATACCCTCCTCCATTTATAAAAGCAGGAATAAAGTGAAAGAAAAAACAGCAGTCTGAAACTCTGAATATAAATCTGAACCCAGTATACAGTCCACATCAGTGCATTATCTTTTGAGCTCAGCGTAGCACACAGTTTCAGAAAAAAAATTGTATTCCATTAAATAAAAGATGTAATATCTACTGATAACAAGTCAAAATTTTGATATTCACCCTCCGTAGAGAGAAAAAAAAATGGGAACATAATGAGGAAAAAAGTAAAAACCACGATCTAACATTGGTTTTAACAAGGTAGTTAGTTTTAGAGAGGCAAGTTAATACCTCGACTTCAGTGTAAATAAATCTCTCTTTTTTTTTTTAACAAATTTCAGCATACACATTAGTTTATACCAAGATGGGATGTTCTTCACATCATTTTGTACAGTTTCTTCATTTTTTTCCTGGTTTCATTTGTGTAGACGGGGAATTGCAGTAACTTAGAAATAAAAACTGAGTCTGTATGCTCATACAATATGCATGAAGAACAAATACATAACTATATTACACATAAACTAATAAAAATTAAAATTAGTGGATGGGAATTAGTACCTGGGATCGAGGAAATATACCGGCAAGAATGTTCTTGTACCGTTTGACGGGTTGTCTCGATCGAGCACGAATACCGGGACACAAATAGCATAGCTTACCACAAACCGGCAACACCTTTCTCGACATCACTGCTGACGCCTTTCTCAATATCCATTTCTTGACACCCATTTGCATTATTTTTTTTTTTTACTTTGACCTCTCTGATTTTTGTTTGGAAGGGGGAAAGGGGGCTCAATCACTTCCCGTCCCCTTTTAAACTGTCACTAAAAATCACGCAAAAAGCCACAATTCGGGACTCAATTGCCCTTGTAGCATAAATTCTATTGGGCTTTACAGTGCCCCAACACGAATCTACAATACAAATGCAAAATTCTCAAAAAGAAAGTACTGAATTCTCCAAATACATACATTTAAAAATGGAAACCGAATCCTTAGGCTTAATTCGCTTCCCTAACGAGAATTAAAAAAAAAAAAAAAACACATACCTTAAGGTTTCGACAAGGCGCGAATTTTGGTTTTTTCTTATATTGCTCGAATTTTGATTCGAACAACAGAGGAAAATGCAAGGAATCGCCAAAAGGAAGAAAAATTCAAAGAATTCAGCTCTTTGCACAGCCTCTACAAAGATTTAGGGATCGCCAAACAACGTCTCTCTCTCTCTCTCTCTATCTCTTAAGTTTCCATTAACTCGGTGTCGTTTGTGAAGCTATGCTATGAGTCTATGATGATGAGTTCATTCGACAGCGGTTACGCTGAACAATGTAACGGGTAACGGGTTCGTAAATTCAGAATAAATCAAAATAAAATGGGAATAGGTATATTTATTTATTGTTCTGTTCGGCTCCAGGGACACGAAAATTAACAATTACAACGCTCCCAATTTTTGACGAAAGACGCTTCTTTGGAGTCGGATCCCCTGTGGCGGTCCCTGTGGTGTGAAATAAGGCTACTATTGTATGCAGAATAGAAATTGATAATTAAAAACCTGATTTTACTTTGAAATTCTGGTGGGGTATACTTGTCAGGTTGACGAGACATAATCAGCCACACAATGCAGGGTAGCGGACGTTAAAATTGCACAAGGGGAAGTTTTTTAGAATTTCTGGGTAGCGGCACAGGGTGGGAGTTGAGCTAATAAATTGTCGTACAGCGAGTTCTTCACTCCGTTGCTACCCACAAAAATAGCTGTTGGTTGTACTTTTCGTTTTCTATATTCTAACTTTCTTAATTTTAATTCGAGAGAGCCGCTTCTAATTTTTGAAGGGGTCAAAAAATTATTAGGCACGTATTCTAGGGCTTATTTGGATGGTATGGGAATTTGGAGTATTTCCAATTCCTAGACACAAATTTATTATAAACAATTCAAACTTTTCACAAAGTTACACACTTTCTAATAAATTTATGCCTAGGAATTGAAAATTGCTCAAATTTACCAAATTTCTAAGCAATCCAAACGCCCCCTAGGGATTATTATTAAGGGGAGGATCATTTATTTAATAATTCTTACTTGTCAGAAATTATTATATATAATACAAGCTTTTAAATTTCGGCGTTATAACGCCGATATATCGTAAATTTCGGTTTTCAGCGGCTAACCGCACGAACGTTAAGGCTTAACACGACAAAATTTCGTAACGCGTTATTTACGAATTTTCGGCGAAAAAACGGAAAAAAAAAGCGTTTGACGGAGAAAAAGAACTGATTAACTTTGCCCAAAAAATAAATAATTGCCGACCAACCTGGACCCTTTTCTCTCTCTTTTTCTCTCTCTCTCTCTCTCGGCATATCTCCTCTTCCGGCAGCAAAGAGCCACTCGATCTCCGTTAGAGTTTCTCCTCCTCTGCCAGAGTCACTCGATCTCCTCCGGCGCGTTGTTCCTCTCTACGATCGCCTCATGTGCCACTCGATTGCCTGAGCCACGGGAGGAAGGTACCTCCTGTGCCACTCGAGCGCCTGAGCCACACCGATAGATCACCTGAGCCATGGAAGGTAGGTGCCACCTGTGCCACTTGATTGCTTGAGCCACAACGGAAGGAAGGCCTCCTGAGCCAGTCCGACAGTTGCTTCTGGAGTTCTGGTACTTCATTTCCTTCTCTCCGTTCTTTTTCTTCCCATTTTCTTTTGGTTTTGCACCTTTGCACGTTTTCTTCTCTTTTGCTTCTGGTACTGTTTCTTTGTAAAAGATAAGCAGAGTAAAATTGTTACGGCATTTGATTTTATGGCATAACAATTGTTATGGAATTTGATTTTGCTGAAACCATTTTTTTTTATTATTTTGAATTGTGAATTTGTGATGCTTTTGTTGCATGGTAAAAGGGTTCAGATGATCTGGTTGATTTATGTCATATAACAAAGACGCACTGGTACATTGTGAAGGGGTACCAGTGCTTTTTTTTTTTTGTTGGGTACAAAGTTCTTTACCTCGGAATAATTGGGTTTCTTTTCAGAATAATAGAAAGAGGTGGTTTATACACAAATTGCTACTACTATGTATTTTGTGTTTTTATAATAGTTTAGAGATCGGTATAATTAGTTTGAAGTTTGAATTGAACTGTTGTTAAGTTAGATGTTAGAAATTGATACAATTATTCAATATCGGACACCATAATATATCGAATTTGGTATGGCCGTATGGTTTATCTTTGGTGTCGATACTCGTTGTCATGTTTATTTAATTAGTTCTTTGTTTGTATATAGAGTTTTGGAGTATAATCTGGATTGTTGGCTGTCAGTTTCGAATTGGAGTAACTAATGTGTGTCAAATTTTGATGGTTATAGAATTTCAACTTTGTAATTTTTATGCATGCGAAGTGTAGAGTTTTGATTAATATTGTTTTATTTTTTTTGTTAGTACTTTGAAAAATACAAAGCTTGAGAAGTGGTTGTACATATGAGTTTGAGTGTTTGACACAGATGTTCGTGTATAGTCACCGTTATATCGCCGTTATATCACCGAAATAACGCCGCACCGTTAAATCAAACACGGACCGTCATACCGAAAAAACCGAAATTTAAAAGCTTGATATAATATAAAATCTAAGTTTAAAGTTCAAATTTATAGTATAGTGTAAATATAGATATAATAGAGAGGTCAAACCAATTGGGCAATTATTACTTATAGTGTAAATATTATATTTATAAAAATAAGATAAATTGTTTTTTCCTTAATTTGAAAATTTGAAGAAACCATACAATTGATTGGTTTATCATGTCGTAGAACTGCAGATTTCAAGACGCAAGGTAATATTTACCAGTTACCATCAACACCGTACAACGGTAGCACTGATAACTGATAGGAAGGGAAAGAAGGAAGTTGGCCGCTGCCGTCAAACTTTTCTTAAAAAAAAAAAAGGAAAGATGTTAATGGGTATGGACATTTTGGTCTCAAACTTATAAAATTAAATTCATATTTATTATAAATATTGATAAGGGTACATATTCCTAATAAACATGAGTTGAGGGGTAAAAATTTTAATTTAAAAATTAAAAGAATATTTTCAAGTACGGAAAATGAGAGGAATATACACCCAATTTTCCCGTATCAAAGTTCCACCTGGCAAATTTTTAGCACGGCAATATAAAAGCAGATAGAAACGTCAAATCGTACTCTCATGTGTAATAGTTAAAGAGAGGAGTATACACCCAATTAACTGTACACGGCGGCTAATTTTAATTTTTCGTTATTGGTACGGTAATAGTTAAAGAAGTCTAATTGCAATTAAGTGGTCCAAATCGGAAATTCATTCCACGTTATTTTAAATTACAGTCCAGTATTATAATTATGATCGATATAATACAAATAGAGTGACTATAAAAATGATGTAATTTGATGAACTTAACGTTTACTGAGTAATTTTATTTTTGTAACATTTTGAAATTACCTGCACTTGATGCGTCACTGAAGGATACTCAAATTATCATGTGAAATATGATTGTTACTCTATATATAGTATATACATAAAAAAAACATATCAATAGAATTATTTTTCTAATTATTAAACTTATTTAAAATAATTTTTAAAGAGTAAAAAATTATTAAAATAATATTATTGTCATGGAATCTTCCCTTACCTAAAACGACGATTTTGATTGTCTGATTTTTGATAGGACGATCTTTTTTTGATGTGTTTAAACAATGGCACGTCTATTTCAACAGAAAATGACAATATATGCAGTCGCTTTAGGGCCTGATCGGAATGACCAAATACAGCGCCAACGTCAATCGGAATTGACGGGAAATATATCTTCCATGATCGGAATGGATAGAGAGCCGCGATTTCCGACGATTTTGCGCGATTTGGGAAGAAAAAATAGGGTTGTCGAAATTGCGTGAAAAAGCAAGGAATTTCCGAGGATTTCGCTGGGTGAAACTTCTGCCCTCCTTCCCGCTTCTCTCTTGCGATAAAAATCCAACTACAGCGGCTGTCTCTCTGCGCAGTCAATTAATTTTATAGGCAAGCAAAGCACGAGAACCTTCCCTCTTCATTCCGTAAGGTCTCCTTTTCTTTACCTTTGTCTTTTACCTATAGGTTAATCTAACTTTTTACTAGTGTTTATTGATATGAAGATTATCGAACAAATTTTTCTATTGATTCATATAACTTTTTACCTATTGGTTAATCTAACTTTTTTCGTAAGTCTTTGTACTGGTATTTCTGGTAAAGGACAACAAAATCATTCACAAATGTTTGTTGATTAATCTAACTTTTTCCTTGAAACTTTGTACTGGTATTTCTGATAATGGATCAATGCATAAACTCCTCTTTTTCATAAATGTCCGGCTGTAACTTTGGAAATCTATCTCCATTATAAACTCCTCTTTTTCACAAATGTCCGACTGTATCTTTGTACTGGTATTTCTGATAAAGGATCAATGCATAATCGGTACTAGTAACTGATTTTTTTTTTTTGCTATTGATTGAAAACTGATCTGCTTTGTTTGTAGGTAACTATGAATGATTTTGAAGCTTATAGAACAATGTTTGTTGCGGTAATGACCGCATACATAGGTTATTTAATTGTTTTGATAAATTTTGAGAATTATAACAATCAGATTTTTGAAATAAGGAGTGCAGCTAAAATTGAACGGAAAGAAATTCGTGATAAGTTAATGAAAAAGTTAAGAGATGTAGATGAGTGTCGTAACGTCATACGCATGGGACCAGAGGCTTTTCAAAGACTTTGTGCTATTCTTCGAGGAACAAATCGTCTTAGAGATAACAATTATAGTTGTGTCGAGGAACAAATGGCTAAATTCCTACATGTTTTATCACAAAATTCAAGGAATCGTCTTCTTAGATTTTACTTTGGACGCTCTCTTGGAACCATTAGTAGCCATTTTCATAGGGTTCTTAGAGCATTACTTTCACTCGAAGATAGTTTTTATTGCAACCAGCAGATGATAGTGCGATTCCTAATGAGATCGTGCTAAGAGGAGGAAAATTTTATCCATACTTTGAGGTATTTTCATAAGATGATAGTGCGATTACTTTGGGTTTGATGTCTAATCGTTCATTAAAATATTTTGTTATTTTGGAATGATGCAACTCTTTAAGTAGCATCATTTAATTAGTACGGATAATATTAATCTAGTCTAATAAAAATGAACATTTACATATTATGATATGTGCAACCTATCATAGTCAATAAAGAGTATTTAATGATTTCCATCAATTTGTTGATTACAATGTCTTTATACATCTGATTGAGCAATTGGGGTGCATCTGATTATAAAAGAGTTCTTGCGCACAACAGCTGGGTGGTACAAAAAGGGTACCAGGCTTTGGTACCAGTGTTTTGTTTTTGTTTGGTTTATGCTTTTTTTTTTGAAGAAAATGTCATTGGCAATCCATTAAACAATTGGGGTGCGTCTGATTATAAAGAGTTCTTGCGCACAACAGCTGGGTGGTACAAAAAGGGTACCAGGCTTTGGTACAAGTGTTAGAAATGCTATTTGAAAGACAAGCCGTTTGGTTTATGCTGAGACAATCCCTCCATACGCATGTGCCCATGTGATTTTGTTTGTTCCATGTTGAATTACTAGTTTCGGATCATTATTTTGTTCCGTGCATAATCCCTTCTGAAACAAACAAGTTCTCATTTTAAAAATAATAACAAGAGTAAAATAGACAAATTTATGGAGATCAAATCATTTCTTTCTTATTTTTATTTGTATCCGATCACAAAATTGAATTCCCTTCAATTCATTTTCTATTTATTCTGATCACCAGAATTCACTTTAAAAATCATTTCTTTTGAACTCTATTCTATTGAAATGAATTGAACTCTTTCCAAAAATCATTCCGATCAGGCCCTAAGTGGCCCATCGACCTTTATAGATTGCGAGATTGCACTACCTCGTCCAGTAGAATCTATTAGTTAATTTAATTTAATTCTTTTGGGTCCCTTCATTAATGACCGGTGGAGAGTTTGGTACACGGTATACTTTCTTAATTCTTTTTTTTTTTGATACGTATACTTTCTTAATTCTATACCCATTACCCAACAGTTCATAAAAAAGAATCGGATGCAAGAGAAGTCTTAATATTAGTGAATTGGAGACTTTCTGGAGTTCATTCCTCTCAAAATTATTTGTTAGATTGGGTAAAAGCGTTGAAATCATTTTTCCCCTTTCTTTTTTTGGTTTTGAGTAAAACTGTTTATTTAATCTTCTTATTTTCATTTTTTTTTCTTTATTTGCCTGCATAGTTCTAATTTCTAAAGCCAGTGAAGTGGCCAGTCTTGCAAAGCATTGATTGCCTGTTGCTCATGATGGTAAGCAACAGGTATCGGCATGTCATCAACTCATCATGCAATGCAAATCACAGCTGGATCCCCTGTAGATCACTCGCATATGAATTTCAATGCCGTGCTTTTGCCAACAATTTTTCGTTGTGCCCAGCAAGAATTAGATGATTACTGTAACCCTAAAAAAAATTCTAAAAAAAAGAAGAATTAAATGATTGCTAAAATGCTAGCAAAGAAATGTCAGATTTGCTACATGACACCCAAGTTACAAAATTACAAGAATTGAATTAACTTGTATGATATAAAATAACAAAAGTAAGATTAAGAGGGATAGACAGCTAATTCTGGTGTTCTCATATATATATTTTTTTCCAGCTCATCTGCGCTATATGCCTATATCTCCGGAGTTGGTTTTAACATGCAAGTTGCATTCATCTCGAATAAAAATACTAGTGCAAAGTCAAGAACAAAATTATTAACAACAGTCTCAATCCGAGACAATTATGTCTCCCAAGATTCGCCTGGTCATCTCTATTAAATACACATACAACCGACCCATCCTGCACATGGGGTGAGAGTGGGAACTAGGAAAGATGTAATTGCAAACTATTGTGCATCTGAAAAGCTAATCATGCAGGTTCGTAAAGCAAATTATAAAAACACATCACAAGAGCACAACTGCACAAGCGCTAAATAGCCGGCTGAACAATCACAGTTGGGTTGGGTTCGGTTTGGGCTTTGGGTTTTGATCAGATAGACTACCATTTAAAATCAGGTCAACAAAAGACGACTCAAAATGAAATCCACTATCTGAACAGAACAACTCGTACTAGTTTCTCAAATGTAGTTTTATTGGATCGGTGGTTCCCTCTTCCTTTCTAACATAGATTTTGATATGTATTGAGCTCACGTTGAGACGAACTATCAACATATAATGTACATGTCAACCCATTGGATCAGTCCCAAGAGGTCAACTTGGGTGCCAAATAGACAGCACGATTCTGACAGGGAACACTAGGAAACAAACACCTAATCCAATAGGAACCGACCATATCCTCCGAGGCAACCAAATTACCAAACCAATCAGGTAGTAAGAAGTTTGGCATTGAGGTCTCACAGGCATGGATCTAAAGCAGATTAATGGTCAGATAACCGGGATGTTCCCATACCAATTAATTTACTAGTACAAAACTACAAAGTACAAACGTAAGAAGTACCCCCGAAGAGAATCATATGCCATTACAAAGATTACATCAGCACAAGCCTGAATCAGAATCTTACAAATTTAGACATGCTCAAGAACATTCAGCTAGCGCTTGTCACTAGTAAATCACAGAGAACTCCAATTCACATGACATCACCATCAGAATGAAAAAAAAAAGGTAATATGATGGTGAACTAATTGCCCCGTGCTTCCCTACGTGTGGCATCATGAAGGATGTCAATGTCAACCGCATCAGGTGGTAGTAACACGTAACGCACCACAGATCCTCTTATGAAGCAGTTTCGCACCGATAACTGGAAAAACAAATTATTAAACAAGCATTAGATCTGGAATATTACAGCAATGAATTCGTTCTCTCATTTGCAGGTGTCAATTGGCAAGTCAACTAAGGTTTAATAGCCTTCATAATTGACTCATGAAGTAAAAACCAATGAAGATTAAATACATTACTATTGAATTTCCAGTTTTGAGGCTAAACATTGTAATTAATCAGAGAGATAAACATGGCTGATATCATCAGGGCTGGTAGTGGATCGGATAAGTCCGTGGACCTTAGGGCCGGACTGGTTTATTATATAAAGTGGACCGGGTTTTTTTTGGATATTCGGTTCGGTCCAATATAACCGATAGTTTGTAATTGATCCCATCTGACGGAGGCCCTTACGATCCTGTTCGAACCTTAGGATCGAATCGAGGCTCGAGCCGACTAGCCTTAGCCTCTCCGCGACTCCGCACTGAACCACCTCCTCTCCGCACGCGACCACCTCGGCACCTCTGAATCACCTCTCTTCGCACGCAACCACCTCCTCTCCGTCGACGTTTCCTCTCGATCGACCTCCAAGTACTCTCTCTCTCTCTCTCTCTAGGCTCTGTTGCGTTTTGGGTTTTGGAAATTAGCCAAGTACTATCTCTTTCTAGACTGTTCTGCCTTTCTCTCTCTCTCTAAGCTCTGTTGCGTTTTGGGTTTTGGGTTTTGGGAATTAGCCAAGTACTATCTCTCTCTAGACTCTTCTGCCTTTCTCTCTCTCTCTCTCTCTCTCTCTCTAAATTTGACTTAATGCATGTTTTCTCATAATCTTGCATTCTGTAATTACAGGGTTGGACGTAAGAGTACAGTAGATGTACCAAGTATCACAAGTGAATCTAAAGGTGTCTCTGGTACAAATTTCATCTATGTTTTCATCATTTTGTGCTTGCTGGTATGCCTAAATGGCTCCAGGGACTGATCTGTGATTAAATTAGTTTCAGGGGACCTTGTTGTAAATTTGCTTGAACTACTATAAGGATCTGTGTGTGTGATAAATTCTGATGTTTAGGATTGTTTTGTAAAGATCTGATATTTTGGTATCTTGAGGGACTGAACTGAAACTGTTGATGGTTGTGGATCGGATTCATTGTCTGTCGGGTTCGAATTTGAGAATGATTGCAGTTAATGATATATTAATTGTTGGTGTCGGTCACAGTGCTTATCGCAAGTATTAGAGGTTCCTAAATTATCATTTCAATTATTTTATAGCTGCGATTAACAATGTTGTGATCAAATTAAACTATTTTTTAACTTTCTCAAAGTTGAAACTATATGGATAAACAATTATTCTTGTTTTGTTGTAGAAGTAACACATTTGTAAATTTTATTTCGTTTTATACGAGGTCATTAAGTATTTAAGTAGAACAATCAACAGCTAAACTAATAAAAAAAGACGTTGGATTTTTTAGCTAGTTTCTGACTTGAAAGCACCACATTAAAAAATAAGTAGGAACTTTACGGCTCCTTTTTTTAGTTTAAATTTTGAATTATATGTAATTAGAAAATAATTGTGGTAATAATTACTGAGACACCAAACTAGTAATAATATTTAGAAATTTATACTTTGCACATTAAGAAAAGAACCGCCATATACGAAAATTTCAGTTGGACAAAGGGCCTGGCGCGATTATGCTCGCCCTTTATTTACAAAGTTCAATCAGGCCCTTTAAAAGCCCGGTAGGGCTTATTCGGACAGTCCAATTATAATGGATGGGTATCGAACCGAGTTCAAACCTCATCAAGTGGATTTCGGATTGGACGGCAAGGCTCATCAAATAGGGCCGAACCCAAATACCCGGTCCAAATCCGTCCATTAGCAGCCCTGGATATCATTTGAGTTCCCATTTTTAGTCCTTAATCAACGAAGTGATGTCTAATTCATTTTTGTATACCTTCAATAATTGTGACTTTGTTCAATTTTTTTTTTCTCACGAGTTCACCATGCTTCAGACCAAAAGTATTAGTTCCAAAATCAGGGGCACATAAGAAGAAACATATAAAATCACATGGAGTATTATCTTTACTCACAATCACAACTAGAATAGCTTCAAATTGTGGAATGTATCAAGGATGCCGGAGAAGACGAATGTTAAGGTACTTTGAATGAGAAGAAAACTGTGTAATGAACACCTCATGAAACAAGGAACGGAAGCATCAGGGACTCAAAGCAAGTGGGTTGGAACAAAATACTAAATTTTGCAACAAACTATGATTTCTTGAAACATAATGGTATACTTTATGATATTCTGTGCCACAAATTGCATTAGCTGGAAATCAAAGTATTTTGTTTTTCATTTTTTTTATGAAATTCTTCAATTGCCATATATAAAAAAAAGTGTGAAAACAGATAGGAGAATTGGATGGTCAAAGAATATGACAAATATTCATAATAACTGTCCCTGATGTACCAGAGTGGGATAACCTAAATTACTGTCCCTAAATTAGAGAGGAATAAGACTAAAAAGTTTGGATCGCTTAATTTGCCATCCCAAGACATTACTGTCCCTATTGCAGAATAACTATACCAATACAGAGTATGGATCCATGTACCATAGTGTGATAACCTAAATTGTATTATACCACCTCGCTACGAGCAATACCTACACCAAGAGATATTATTAGTGTTTTTTTGTGGTGATATATAAATAGTTCAAGTTTCAGCTATAACTTGACTTGCAATAAGAACCACGAGATAGTTAAAATCCACATTGTACTAAAGCCGAAAACAATCTAATAATTTCAAAAAGCAATTGTATTGAACTTTCCACATATGCAGCATGCTCATTTACAAGACGACATCATCTTCAATTTCACGTTAATCCTAGTGAGATTTTAATAATTTCCAAAGTTGGTTTTAGAAGTAAATATATCACTTCAAGTAAAACATAAAGCCAGCATTTTTCATGTGTTCTTTTTCATTACTTTTGGGAAAATAGAGGGCACACCGTTCGTCTCAGTGCATGTCTATCACGTTGTTAAAGTACACAATCAGTCACTAACTTTACTGAAAATCATATTTGCAAGCTACCTAATCTAAGACAGTATTGATAACACTACTGCTTTGTTCTTAATGATAACAAAATCCCCTAAACAGAACCATTGAATTTTGAGAAATCAATATCCCTTCTTGATTTCAGGGGGGGGGGGGGGGGGGGGGGAAGGGTACAAATTGGAATTCAAATGAGGTTTATGCAGAATGCAAATTCCAGTCATAAAAAAATGAAACCATAAACCTTGATTTAGTAATCCATCACTCAAGGCCAGATACAAGTAAAACCAAGGTCCGTGAAGTACAAATCCAGAACTAAAACCCTAAAATGAAACAAAAGAAGAAATAGAGAAATTACCATGTGAGGATACTTGTCCTGATCCACAACCCGAGTATTCTCTAGCTTAATATTGAGATACTGATCGACAGAAAGAAGCGTGCCTCTAATGGCCAAATCGTTCTTCAACTCCACTGTCACCTCCTTCCCCACCAGCTCCTTGAAGTACGAGAAGAACAACTAGACAACAAAAGAGAGAAAATTTCCTAGTTTAAGCCTCTCGCTAAAACCCTACAACAAAGACGAGAAAGAAAAGAGAAACCTTACCATTTTTTTTCGCGGTTGCTCGGTTGATTCAGGCTTGGAGTTGGAGAGAAGAAAACACCAAGAACCGATCGAGGTTAGAAAGCTTGCGATTGCGAGTGAGAGTTTTGTAAGGTTCAAACTTAGGCCCATGGGCTTATAAAGGTCATTTCATTAAGACCATTATACAAACTAGGCCCATTGATTTGATGTATGAATATGAATTGAATTCTAAAGCGTAAAGAAACAATGCACTGACTTCTGAACATTTTGGGAATTACTTACGATAATCAACATTTTATGCAATCACGCAATTAGAGTGAGTCACTTCCCTCGTCTCACCTTTTCCTATTTTACCCTCTCCGTCTCCTCTCTCCCTCTCCTCACAATCACAATCACAAAATCCGATTCAGATCTCCACCACCTCCTTCGCTCCCCTCTCCTCACGTCCGCCTCTCCTCTCTTCCGTCTCGCCTCCGCCTACGCCTCATCTCAGCCTCTCCTTGCTTCTCCTCTCCTCCGCCTCGCATCCGCCTCCGCTTCACCTCAGTCTCTCTTCTCCTCCGCCTCTTGTCTCCTCCGCCTCACCTCCACCTCTGCCTCCCCTCACTGCTCCCTCTCCTATACCAATCAGAACTGGTTGAGGAAGAAAGAAGTAGAAATCAAGAAGGATAAGAAGAGAAAAGAGGTTTAGATCTAGTTCTGTTACAACATGGGAGTAACTAAATTGCTATAAGGGATGATATTAATTAGTACATGGGAGTATCTAATATGTATAAGGAAGTAAATAACATTCATCCCTAATTCTGCTGTTTTTTTTTGGAGCAACTAAATTACTATAAGGGAGAAAATTGATCAGTATAAGGGAGTAAATAATATAAACAACGGAGTAAATAATATTCATATATGATTCTGCTGTTGTTTGGGAGTAACTAAATAGCTATAAGGGAGTAAATAACTAGTATAAAAGGAGTATCTAATATGTATAAGGGAGTAAATAACTAGTATAAAAGGAATATCTAATATGTATAAGGGAGTAAATAATATTCAGAACTGATTCTACTGTTGTTTGGGAGTAGCTAAATAACTCTAAGGGAGTAAATAATATTCATATTTGATTTTGTTGTTGTTTGGGAGTAACTAAATAGCTATTAGGGAGTAAATAACTAGTATAAAAGGAGTATCTAAGATTTATGAGGGAGTAAATAATTTTCATAACTGATTCTACTGTTGTTTGGGAGTAACTAAATAACTCTAAGTGAGTAAATAAGTACTAGTAAGGGAGTTTTTAATACAAGTAAGGGAGTAAATAATATTCATATCTGATTCTGTTGTTGTTTGGGAGTAACTAAATAGCTATAAGGGAGTAAATAATTGTAGTAAGGAAGTATTTAATACAAGTGAGGGAGCAAATAATATTTAATTTATGATTCTGATAACGGCAGGGCTACGACGGGAGGGCTGCGCGACGGCGACGGAAGGGCTGGGCTGGATTGGGCTGCGCGACGGCAGGGATAGGCTGCTCGACGGCGACGGCAGGGCTGCGCACTGACGACGGCAGGGCTGCGCGACCACGTGCGGTGAGAGAGGAGAGACAGAATAGAGGGGTGAAGCGGGGTGAGGGGGAAGGGAGACGCGGGTGAGGTGGAAGGTAGATGCGGTTTCCGTATTTGGCAGGGATCGAAAATTTTTTTTTCTATTTTTGGAGTCTGATTGCTTGATTGCCTGAAAGATTGATTGCACTTATCAGCTCCGGAACATTTTTATACTATATTATAACATGTTTCAGATGTTCTACATACAATTATACATCAAGGTACAAAACCAAAATATGTGCATCTGAATAAACAATTCTTCGTAAAGCAAATAGCACTGATCAATTGTCTAGTTCATGCTTTACGTCATTAAATGGCATCTCTTTGTTTCCAAAGGGAAAAGAATTGTAGCCACCCCAGTAACAAAGAATATCAGCTCAAAAAGAAGAATGGCTTCTGTTTGGTGACAATTTTCGACAAGGCTGACGGCCACAAGGGGGCAAACCATACCACCAATTCTACCCATTGCAGTTGCCACACCCAGGCCAGTCGACCGCATTGATGTTGGATATATCTACAATATAACAATAAGAGGAAAAAGAAAGTGAGCACTGAGGATTGCCATTTTGTTGAGTGAAGTTGAGCCACCTTAGTAGAAATTTAAAATGTTTGTTTGTTAATCTTCTATTGATATTGTAGCACCTAATTAGACTATTAAAACCTCGTACTTCATTTTTAAACAATTTCTGGCACACACAGGTACAAACCTCTTGGGCATAAATATAAACAATGTTCAAGCTTGCATTGACACATGCACGGGCACCAAAAAGGAGACAAATTGTAATGACTTCCTTCTGTGGCCATATCAGCGGTGCCAGAAAAGCACAGCATGTGAAAAGTAAAAGATACATGGATGCTTTTCGACCGATCTTGTCAACAGAAAAAGCAGACAAAAGAAGTCCAGGTAACTCTGTTTGACAAAAAGAAAATATGTAAAGTTAAAAAGAAAAGTACACGTGGGTAAAGATAGGTCATTCAAATGTAATTTACCATCTTCTTTTTTGAAGGCTATCTAAATTTATCATCACAGCTCCTTTGGTCCAGAAACACCTTATTTGAACCTGTTTATATTTTCATTTTTTTTTTCTCTGTTGAAATTTGTAGCTATAATGTCTGATGCCAATAAATATGACCACAGAATTCATGAGAGGCCGGATAATGTTAGTGTATCAGATACTGCTCCTGGCAATACTTACATGCGAAGCACCAAGACTTATGCAGTAAGGAATTATTCAGCAAAGCTTATTGTATAAACCTACCAGCAGAGCTTGTTATAAATACATTCCTGTAGAGACTCGATTCATCTTGTAAGTCAATTGGAATTGTTGGATTCAGTTTGCATCTCCCATTAGTAGAACTCAACTCAGATGTCAGCAACACAATCCCATAATAACCAAAAGCATTTCCCATGAATACCAACCAGAGAAGGACAGTTGATCTGAGCAGTGCTGGTGATAGCAAATAATGGAATACCTGAAGCCCATTCCTTTCCTTTGTCATGATAAGAGGAGACATCTCTGTCATGTGGACGCTTGAGCTAGCAACATATTCCTCTTCGGGAGATTTTAAGCATAGAAGGCCAGGGGGAAGAGAAGCTTGGTTCAACGATGCTATTCTTGTTAGTATAAGCATGGCCTCTTCCAATTTGCCTCTTTTGCAAAGGTATCTTGGTGATTCAGGAGTCGCGTTAAAGAATAGGAGTGGGAGGAAGGAAGGTAATGAGGAAAGGGCTACCAACCATCTCCAGCCAAGTACTGGCATGACCACCTAAACACATGTGAGGATACAGAAACATTAAATTTTAGGATCTTGGGCACAAGGTCAAAGTAATTCGGGTAATGTTGACAACATATTTTGTGAAAAGTTACAGAAATACACAAAAAATTTTCTTATGGTTTAGTTATAGGAAATGTTGGAAGTTTTACACCTCAAAGGAAAAGGGTTTACTCTTACCTATCAATTTTGACAAAATAAATACTATTTTATGTAAAAACATGGAATAGTACTGCTTTGCTTCTATACAGTAAATAGAAATGATCAGTAATTGGTTTGAAATTAAGAAATAAAATACAACTGCATGGGGAGGGTGGAGGAGGGGGCTGAGGGTGTACCCAGGCAACAGCAGCCTGAAAGACACTCCCGACAGGCCAAAATAGAGTGAAAACAATCATCCAAGCACCTCGATTTGGAGCAGGAATGAACTCCAAAAACCAAGAAGATAGCACATGGCACCCACCCAAACCCACACCAACAAGAAAACGAAGGGTTATCAGACAGGCATAATTGGGGGCGACTGCACTCATGAAACCAGCTAAACTTGTAGTTGTCGCAGTACAAAGGAAACCAATCCTAAAAGAACAAGGGAAAAAGATATTCCGTTGATTTGATCTCATGCACCAGAAGAAACATATACATTAGTTCTAAAGACCTCAAACAGTTAAATTATCCAAAAGTACCAAACTGATGCTCCAGCCTAAAAATGTGGTTAGTTATTCTGAATAAAGGACTATTCAAAAAGGATTGACAGACTGGTCTGGTGATCAAAAGCTTGATTTTGTTTCTTTGACCATAAGATCAAGCTGTGTTTGACACATAAAACAGATATTTAACCAGACTGTTATCAGGCCAGTAGCGGCTTACACAAAGAGCATAGCAGCAATATTTGCAAATTCTTTCACAAATTATTTGTTTTCAGTTCCTTCCCAGCTAATAGACAAACTAAAAGATTTTAATGAATTTCACAAATAATATGTAAACTATTCTGAATTATGAGTAGATATGCTTTCTTTTTAAAATATCAGTATTTTTAGTTATTTATGTGCATTATTAAAAAAAAAAATCTATCCCCAAATTACACCTGTATTATACGGTATATCATGAATTTTTAACTTCATTGATTTGTTTTTGTCAATTTTGATTTATCACTATGTCTACAGGCACCAGGAAATCTGATGTGGTATATAAAGGGGGTGAAATTGGAAGTCTTGCCTTCTACCATAGTTATCAGAAATAAATCCCCATGTGCATGCCCCAATTAGCATTCCGGCAAAGACTACACTAGAGATGAGGCTCTCTTGGCCATCAGAGATACCCCACTCGGTTCTGATAGATGGGCCTATGAATGATAGAAGCATCATTTCCATGGCCTCAGACAGCCATCCAAATCCAGCATAGGCAAGCACAAAGGCTTGGAATTTACCAAACCCTAAAGAGAGCAATGCTTCATCGACGGTATATGAATAAGCCTCATTCTGCATCTCCCTGCATTGATAAAAGATGACAATAAAAAAGCACACATGTGAATGCTCTCTAACTAGTCTATAATATAAGAAATCAAGTTTGTTATCTTGGCCTTATTTTACCAAGCTTGTAAATACATCTAAGCATTTTTCATATCTGCAACTGAGACCCAACTTTCCCAAAATAAATGTGCCATTACATAGCAAGTCTGGTGTTGCCTTGTGATGGAATCCCATTCAGGCATTTCATCGAACAAGAAGCAGACAATCATCCGAGAAATTTCTTCCCCGGTTCCTCTTATCACTGATCTGATGGGGCTTCATGCAAATAGCTGAATTGGAACAATCAGCTGGATACATAGTAAGGGAAGTAGAAGTGCCTGATGAATAGAGAAGACTCAAACCTCAAAATTGATTGTTTGTTTCCTCGTGAAGAGAGAAGAGTTGCGGAGAAAAGAACGAAACTGAACTACTAAATAGAAGCACCAGTGTTCAATTAGAGTGGGTAGTACTAACTTGGCTCTAATTTTCTTATTTTGCTAAATGGTGAGTTTGAGTTAGAATGTGTCAGTGGTCCAACAAACAAAGAAAATAAATCTATTAAAAATAATATTAGGAAAGAAATCAGTGAAGTTGTCATTGTCATTCCTAACTTGGCTCTAACTTTCTAATCTGGTCATTGTCATTAATACGATTATTCATATTAATATTAGGAAAGAAATCAAAATAAATTTGGCATTCTCGACTCAATTTAAGCACTTGTATTGTCAAACGGAATTGCTTTCCGTCATCTCCTTTTTATCATCTCCATCATCCTCTCTATAGACACGTTAATTCTTTCTATTTTTAGAAAATGCGAAAATCTAGAGAATGATATAGAAGAGAGAGGATGATAGAAGTCTAAGGGATGATAGAAGAGGGATAAGGAAGTCCGGAGAAGATGAGCGAATCTGAAGGAAGGATTAGAATGTTACAATCATGGTATTTCGTACAACATTTCAAATGCCTCCAATAAATGGCAAATAAAACATCTCATGTGACACACGGTCACAAATGAGAGTCTCGAAATTTCAACTCATACCTTGGTGAAATATTTCTTGAATACTTAACCAATTACCTTTTGCATCAACAAGTGTGCGAAGAAGGTAACATTATATCCTTTATAATTCCAAAGAGATCGTATGACAATATCAACAATCCTTGATATCGGAGATCAATATCTCTAGTTATCAATTAGCTACTTAAATCTTTCGATTTGTAAGCCAATGAAACATTCATATTTCTTATAAAAGAAGAATCTCTTGGTCAACTCATATTCTTTATACTCGATCATAAATGATGGAGTTAATATCTACTTTCTCCAAGAACACTTTCTTGAGTAAGCGGATGAGAGCGTACGAGTTAAATCTAGTCCATATGAATTCTCTAATTCAAAGGTCTAGAAATTTCCAATGAGGATATTAGCCATACGCTTTATTGAATAACTTTTCGCCAAAAGTCAATCAATCATCGTGATGCTATGTTCGGGTAGTTTGAGGAAAGTTTTGGGAATTGACATACTCAACTTTCTCTTCACTAAGATTGTGTCTTAGGAATCGATATTACTTCTTTAAGTGAATACTTTTATAAACAAGTTTGTTAATTTTCAAAGATTGATCGCAACAAAATTAACAATTTTAATATCTATAACAAAATCAATTTAAGGTCATTTAGTTTATGCAATTGTTTTATTTATAACAAATAAAACTTCCACTACATTTATTTAATGTCCCTAATGTAGTGGTTTTCCAAGATCCCTATTTTCGTTGAGATGGTGCTAGCGTCGGCGTGACACCAAAACAACTAAATAAGGTAGGTTCTCCAACCAATCATTCCATATGATTCTTGGTTTGTGAAATATCTCATGTACATCCACAAACTTCGCCCCGATGTCCAATCCGATTAGGGTCCATCGATAAGTAACATCTCTCTATTTGCTCCTAGTAAATCTGATTTACACCCCAACACGGATGATGGAACATGATGTCCCGCTTCGGCGAGAATGCATCAATGAACGATCATACCACGTAGAAGGGGATAGAGAGAAGGAGGGCGATTTGGCTTAATAGAGTTTTGTTTGGGACAATCAATCAAGTGACACTTGTTTGGTGGTCGTATAAGCATACACCCATACCTGTCCTAACACAAGCAATCACATATAAGCATCTCATCCATTGTTGTGGGTTTGTATGGCTCCCGCTTGCATTAGTTTCGCCACATCGTCCATGAAGCAAAACTAATCTAACCATTGTACCTCCCACTAAATTCTATAAGGATCTAAATCCTATATAAAATAAATACAGGTGAAAATATCATACTCCCATCCTAGCCTTAGAGGCATGCAAGCCACACAAGTAACATCAAAATTAATCAACAAATTAATTAATTAATGGCACCAAAGGCTGCATTACAAACATTCACACATGCATTCAATTTACAACCAGAAGGCATTGAGTCATGAGCCATACTAAACCCACTTTCCACCTACAAAACAAAGTTAGCACATACAAGTCCACTTTGTTTCCAATTAACGATTTTCAAGCATCTTTGCGTATTGTTTGCCATAAGCAAATTTCGTGCATAAAATTCTCAATTTTAAACAACAAAACTTATTTAAATTCATTTAAAAAGTTTTCTCAACATCCCATAACTGAAAGGAGATCAAACAAGGAGTATTCTAATTGTTTTCAACTAGTTTGAATAATTAGAAAAACAGTAATTTAACAAAAAATGTAACTAATGGAATCCAACAAAATCAATAGTTTTAGGTCTCTAAAAATTATGAAATAAATTACTTAAGCTCCTTATCATAATTGTGATTACCAGTAAAAATTTCAAGAAGAGATCTTAAATCATATGGGAGAATAAAAAAAGACAAATCTCTTACAAGTGCACGAAACACCGTTATGAGATTTTTCAGCTTATCCTCTCAATCATTTGGTCTGTTAGACCACCTTCTATCCAGTTTTTATATATACAATATACATAGAAAAACTAGTTTAGACTATAGTCTATCCATCCATGAAAAGAAAACAATTAAGTTCAGTTCAATTAATTCAAGTTACATACTAAACAATCGACAAATCCTGTACTGGAACAGACTGTCGACTGAAATGTTTTAACCTAGTTGAAGGTCCAAACTTTCACTAAAAATTATGAAATTAATTTTTCTGAAATCCTAACACAAAATTGAACAACGCCATTTAAACATAATTTTTAAATGAGTTCTCAATTGGTACAGTTTTTAGAACAATCGATTTTCTCAATAAATTGGATCTGACAAGATCTTCTTTTCATACTTGAAAACCCACAAATTAATCCGAGTCATGCAACAATCTACACATTCTTAGAAAGAGTTTCAAGTCCTCTTTAATTCTAGCCATAGAACACTGGTACTTATATTCAAAATATAAATCTTTCAAGCCATTCAAACAGGACAGTACGAGCAGAAACTGGTTCTGCGCACTGTCTCCGTTTTATTTACAGTAAATCCATACAAATTCAGAAAAATGTGAATCCAACGCCAAAAGAATCACAATCTACAGATCTACAACTTTCATGTAGATGGAAAAAACGTCCAGAGAAGATATCATAGCGAAAAATGCGAAACAACACAGAAAATGCCATTTCCAGACAGCAAACAAACGCATCATCTCTACTAATCCGTTAATTAGTCAATTTCTCTTAATTAAGTGTCAAATTAGTTTAAGTACGACCTTGTGCTCTGATACCACTATTAGGAAATAGCTCAATTTTAATTTTGTGACTAATTATACTTAATTAATCCAATTAAAACACAAGCAAAAGGGATCTAGTACTCAAGTCTAAATTCAACACAAGAGATAGGTGGAAATTTGTACCTCTCTTGATATTGTAATCAAGAGGCTCGATTCCACGGCATGGGAGTCGATGGGGTGCTCTCCAAAATCCTCCAATTCGAAAATGCCTCGAGTCCACTAAGGTATTAACCAAGTTATTTTCGAATCGTACTAGCGATGAGAATAACAAGTCTAATCGCAAAGCTTTCCCTTTCTTCAATCAATTCACCAATTTATTTGTGGAAGAAGGGTGCTCAACACATGAGCTATTGAATGGAGGGAGAGAGAGAGAGGCGCACGGCCATGGAGGGAGAGAGGGTGGCTAGGAGAGGAAGAGAGAGAATCTCACAAGGAGCCTCCACTTAGGTCCTTATATAGGTTTCAAATCCTAGCACCAAGTTGTAATAAATTACATGGTGTGCCACCCCACCTACCACCTCAATGAGGCCGGCCTCTTTATGGGCCTAGATGGGCCATAAGCTCATCTCTATAGGTCCTCAATTCTATTAATTAAAGGTCTCATTCAATTGCTATTTAATTGAACATTTAATTTACCAATAAATAAAAGCCCAATAAATCAAGTGTGTTGTTTATAAATAATCATTAACTTAATAATAATTATTTAGAGATTAGACAATGCATTTATTTATTTCAATATGATCCATTTGAATTAATTAATTATAACGGTCCATAACGGTATATAATTAATTAATCAACCCATCATATTTTGCAATACTCACTGTTGCAAATAAATAAATAATGCACGTATGGTTAAACACCTTATTATGTGTGACCCTTTGAGGATTTATGCTATGTTGGACATATTATTAAATCGCTATTTAATTCCAATAAACATAAGCGGTATCTAGCAACACGTTATGATTCCCAATTCGCATAAATAATGTACTGCTACAGTATTTAAATCCTGCATAAGAGAATAAAAGTATTTCTCTATTTTGATTCTTATGTCTCACGATATCATTGTATAATCCAAGATAGGAATGTGTCATTCTTGCAGATTATACGTTTCTTGATCTAGAGTTGATCGCCTAGTTGCGCGCATACGATCCAACTCCATCAAGGGGCCCAAACAGATATCGTCACTCACTAAGTGAATTAATGAGGGACATACGGTTTTCTTGATGATTAGCTTTTCCCCGCACAATTCAAGAGAACATAAATAAAGTCCGTATAGCAGCCCTTATCGGAAATCAGCGGTAGACAATATTTATTGAACCTATCCTCATATGGAAAAGATAAACATCTCAAACTTAGAACCAAAATCATAACGAAATAAACAATGACACATAACACAATCCATATGTTTATTTCATTGGGTCAAGTCATGTACTATGTTCCATAACATATACATATGCAATTAAGTTGGTAACTCTTTACTTATGATTTGTAGAACTTAATCATCACTTAACTTGCATACTAATCTTATATGATAATTAATGTTCCTTGTTAATTATCAAGATTATGGACCGTTTAGATTTATTATTGTCATTCTAAAGAATGATCCATAGAGATCCACAATTCAGATCCTCAACTTGAATGATCTGTCAATAATAAACTTAGGAACAGATGATAAAATATCATCCAAAACATAAACTAATATTTAAGTCATTAAATTATTGACTTCTAGGACATAACTCCAACAGTACTCAGTCTTGGTGTTTTTTCTTCGCATGCCAACTTAATATTTCCTCATTGTCCTTGATTTCTTGACTCTATGCGTGCACTGTATGAAAATTCATTAGAAGCAATGCCATTGCAAATTTCTTCTTTCTTTCGTCATGTTTTAGTTATGATTTATTCTCTGAAATAATATCAGCAAACTCACACGAACAAATATTATTTTCAACTCTTTAAGACATTTTATCGAACAGTTGGTGGCTGTCAACATGTGCAATAGTTATAGGGCTATACTTCACACATATTATGATGGTTATTCTATTCCTTTTAAATTTCAATCCCAGTTTGTTGCCATATACCAAACAAATTAGAAAGAAGTTTTTATGAACTATTGCAGAATTTTTTTTGAATTTGGTTTACGCATTTGTTACCCGTGGTAAAAGCAATATTGTTTGTCGGAGGAAAGTTCATCTTAACCGTAAAGTTTTTATTTTGTTACAACTTCCAACCCAATTCGGATCCCAGTCATTTTTCTTTTCTTTTTTTTTTGAAAATTTTGAAATATCATAATGGATTATTGGTTCAAGATTGGATTTTGGTTTCTTCCTTATTTTTTCGAGAGATTGGATTTGTGGGAAGCTTCCAATTAATTGAATTAATAAGTGCATAAGTGCGATTCAATATCCATACTGGATCTTTTAAACATTGTGTGGTATCACTGTACAGAGATTTTCTGTACTGAGATTATAATCGAAAAATGTTATGTTACAAAAATATTGAGGTTTAGATATTATCGTTACCTAGCAACTGCTGTTGTGGTACCACTGTACACAGAATTTCTGTTGTTAAACTGATGGCATTAGACCTTTTACACTATCCTAAAATTTATGATGTCAAAAGTAATTAAAGGGCTTTAAAACTGTATTTGATACCTTGTGTTGATTACTGGTATGCTATAACAGTGCAATATACAGCTATTTCAGTATTTTTACTGATTTCTTTACCCGTAGGCTTGTTTCTATATTTTCATGTTATTGCTTAGTTTGATTTAGATAGACGGGTCAAATAGATAAAAGAAGGCACAAACTTTTTAGCTTACCTTAATTAAGCGAGGACAGCTTGGCCACTATTTTGGTAAATTTAGGATGACAAGGATGGGAACTTCTGTTTGCACTGTCCAATAAGACCTGAGTAGGAATGTAATCAGTGCATTTATGTTTCCTTATTTTTTAAATTTTCCGTGCATTCATGTTGGATACATGACAAATTTGGATCATTTTATCAAATTCATTCAAGTTTGAGATCATAAAAATAACAGATCTTTCATTAAGCTCAAATATAAAGTCAGCTATTTAATTCACTGCAATCTAGCCTTAAAACAATGCTAAGTATGAAAAGAACAAGGAATTTTGTAAATAAAATTTGTATCTTTCCATATCCAACTAGCGGGATTTCGCGCGTTGCGCGATCTATATTTTTTATCTACCGTTTATTTGTGTATATATTTGTAACAATATATAATCATTATAAAAATATCGGGTTATAGAAAAGTATTTGATATAATAAGATAAATTAGTGCGAGAGTATTGCACAATAAAATTCATTTCATTTATTTAGATTGGATAACCTATAATATTTTAAAATTCGTAAAAAAAATGCCTAAAATCATAATACTTACTTCAAAAATAAAATTTGGTTTTAAAAGCATAAACATTATTTGAACATTCAAAATATAAAAGATTCGGCATCAATAAATTGAATCTAATATTTATAGCATCCATATAATTTATCTTGCATAAATAAATCTATAAAAACGATGAAATGTTTTATGAGATAAAATAAAATTTTGCGCAATTCTTATACATAAAAATTCATGCGAAATATTTAAAAATGTTGAATGATAGACAATTTATAGCAGTTGATTATCAGCAATTTTATAAGCATGCACCGGATTATATCTAGTTTTATGAGAGCATATATAAAAATTCGATGAAAAGGTAAACTCAAAAAATCTCTCAACATAAAAATACGAAATACTATTTTTTTTCAAATTCACAGAACTAATCAAATAACTTAACATATTCTGAAAGATGAAAATAAAAATATTCGTATCAATGTATTTATTTTAATTTTGTGATTATGTAGATAAAATTTCGTGCAGAAATATATTATGGAATGCCAAAAAAGTAATTTAAAAAGTAAATATATTTTTGAACCACAAAAATAAAATATGATGAGATTTGGAAACGTATTTATTTTTTTTTAAAAGTACATAACCAAAAAAAACTACGTCTATTAATTTTATATATTTGTTTGGCATGCATATAAATATGTATGGCGAAATTTTTATTTTTTTTAAAGCATCAAATAATTAAAGAAAGAAGCTTATATGCTTTGAAATTCCGAAACGGATGCGACCATTTACGAAAAAAAAAACGGAGAGCAGAACATGTATAAATAGGTGTTTTTTCACGCAAAAGCAGAAGCAATTCAACTTTTGGTACGCTGCACGTGAGTGGTGTCAGATTCCTTGATGTACATGTACTAAACTGCCGCACCCATTATATTCCACATCCAATTAGTGATTGACACGTCGTTGATGTACTAAAACATCCGAATATCGGATCCGGATCTTAGCGAGTGGGTCCCAATTGTCAGCCAGACTGTAGGCCTACAGTTCTTAGCTACAGTTTTCGGATCCGGATCCTATACTTAGGATTAATATATGTATTGATTAGAATCCAATTTCCGTGTAAAACTGGTACATGCAGGTACCGACGCAAAGGAGACAAATATATGCCACCTTTTTTTTTATAATTTGAGTACCTTCCTAGATAATTATAATCCAATTAACATTGCTAAAAAAAATTTAAATCCGAAATTTTAGAATTTCGTAATTTCAAATTCTAAATTTTTACAACCCAAAATTTTACAATTTTAAGAAATAGAAATTTTTAAATTTCGAAATTAATATTTTCAAAATTAAATTTCAGAATTTTTTCAAAATTTTAATATTAAGAATTTCTACGTAAATTTTTTTTACTTGACTTAAAAAAGGGAAAGTTTTTTAATGTATTTTCTTTTTTCTTTTTTTTTTTAAATAAAAAATGAAAAGAATTCATATGGACTGCTCATTTCTTTTTTTTAAAAAAAAATAAAATGACAAAGCGAGTTCAGCTAGTCTGTTCGTTCATGTTTAAAAGTCAAATGCTTTCAATTTCAAATGAATTTTCTTTTTTATTTTTTAAATAAAAAAGGAAAAGAATTAATATGGACTGCTCATTTCTTTTTTAAAAAAACAAAATGACAAATCGAGTTTACCTAGTCTGTTCGTTCATGTTTAAAAGTCGAATGCTTTAATTTCAAATGGATTTTCTTTTTTCTTTTTTTTTTTAAATAAAAAATGAAAAGAATTCATATGGACTGCTCATTTCTTTTTTTTAGAACAAAATGACAAAGCGAGTTTAGCTAGTATGTTCGTTCATGTTTAAAAGTCGAATGCTTTAATTTCAAATGGATTTTCTTTTTTTTAATAAAAAATGAAAAGAATTCATATGGACTGCTCATGTTTTTTTAAAACAAAATGATAAAGCGAGTTCAGTTAGTCTGTTTGTTCATGTTTAAAAGTCGAATGCTTTAATTTCAAATGGATTTTCTTTTTCTTTTTTTAAATAAAAAATGAAAAGAATTCATATGGACTGAGGTTTGTATTGACTCTGTTTATTTTTCTGTTGCGATGTAGGTTGACGGGCCGTCGGATGGGTGTAGAAGATACCGTTTCCGGCTCGCGTCCCGCTTGGACAGGGTGTTTGTGACAACCGATTGGTTAGACCTATACCCGAATGCATATGTTAATCATCTTCCCATGATCCATAGTGATCACTGTCCGATTCTCTTGAGAGTTAAAAAACCACCAGACCGCTCTACAAAGTTTAGAATTGAAAACTGGTGGATGGCTGAC
>JAMFTS010005192.1:0-28509 GCA_028095005.1 Rhynchospora pubera
ATCATTGGTTTGCAGAAAACGAATGATGAGTGGTCCATTAATGTGAAAGAGGCCAAACCGATCTAAAACTTATGCAATTTGATATATCCAAACATATATTAATCCTGGCCTATTGAATCCGAATCCGTTACTATTCATAAGCACTGTTGCGGAATAGTAACTGGATCTGGACCATTCAATCTCCATGCAGAATCCTCAGATTAGATTGTACTTCTCCGTTGGATCTCTTCTTTCTCGAGAGTTCTGAGATAGTTGTCTTCTCTTATCCACTCTCTCTCATCGTTTCTCGCACATGCAGGCAAAGGACCAGGCAGATGGGATCGTGTACGGTTGCTCTTCCGCCGTGTGGTCTCGGTTCGGTGAGCCGTCGCTTTTCTTCTCTCTTCTTCTTCGTTGCTTTCTCTACCACTAGCCCAGGGAATATGATGCACATATGCACTAGCTTTCCTCTTCGATTTCTGAAGAGTTCTCCCTGTGTTTTTGCGATAAGTAATTTTTTCCTGGATCTTTTACTGTCAGTGGGCCACTCCTGATGATGTTCCCTGGCCTCGCTCTGCCTTGCTTTTATGTTGTTCCTTTGTTGGCTCCTCCCATCACATCACTCACACAATACTCTCGACTACCCATATTTCTCTCGGCTTTAGTTTTCCTTTTCTGGTTTGTGAAATTAGTTTCTTGCTTCAATTTCTCCCGGTGCCGTCTGCTTTTTTTTTTATTACATTGCATTACAACTTTTGCTGTTGTTTTCTTCTTTCAATTTCATTTTATTGTATCATCTTTCCAATTAGTTTACTTTTTTGGGTTTGTATTTTGTAGGTGTTATGTCTAGAGCACTGTTCTCTACTGTTTTGGGTGTCCTTTGTTCCTTTTCATGTTCTTCAGGTCAGTGCTTTTTCCTTTGTTGGTTCATTCTCTACTGTTCGTAGGTCTTCCTAATTGAGGATTGGATTTGTGCATTTTGTGTGTTATCCTCTCTTTTATCCTACTTTTATGCTGATTATTGGTTCTTTCTTATTTTGCTTGAATCAGCATGATATTTGTGCGGTTTGATCGATTTAGCATGCTACGTTTAAATTCTTTCAAATCCCTTCATTTCTTGGACATGATAACAGGTTCCTAGCTAAAATAATTTTGTTACTTTTCAGCTTATGTAAGAGAAAAAAATCACATGTTTATAAGAAGGGTCATTGATCAGATGAGAATAACATTTGTGTTACAATCTGTGCTTATCAAGTGTTTGGCAAAATTATCAGTAAGTATTCTGACCTCTCTTGATCTCCATGTATCTGAAAATTACTAATATTTTTGGGCAATTCTTATATTTTACACCTCTGGGCAATTCTATCAAGAGACTCGAAATAATATACAAAATAGATGAAGACCAAATTCAAGCAAACTGATAAAATTCCAAAGAAAAGGCACATTACACCGCAAGATATTATCGGTGAAGAATATGGATCCAACCACATATGAGCAGAACTCTTTGCAGTCTGAGAAAAGCTCACAATGTTGTCCCAAGCCTGCTGAGACGATGAAAGCCATGATTATCAAAGGCACCCGCTCTCTCGAGAAGGCAGGAGGTCCTATCTTGAGTGTATGCAATCTACCCGCCAGAGATAACATATGCCAGCACCGCTGACACAGGCACACAGCATTATGATCCTATCAAAGATATGCAAACATTGTCATTGCAGTACCTTGGGGAAAGATCACACTTTTATTTCAGGAGTCTACGATTATCTGAGGCACCCGCTCTCTCGAGAAGGCAGGAGGTCCTAACTTGAGTGTTTGCAATCTAACCGCCAAGGATACATCGAGGCCAACACTGTTGCTGTTAACGACTCCCTCATATTATATTAAAGACTTTATCCCACATCATAAAACTACATCAGATGGATCCATAATCCTTACCCAAATAATATCCGCATTCAGAAACCTTCAACATGTTCCTTAGTCACATTACTTATGCCTCAAACAGCTCAGTAATGTCGACTTGACCTATTTTTTTTAAATCAACAACCAGATCTCACACAACAAAACTTACCTCTTTCGGTGCTGGAGGGAAACTACAATGTTCCGGTCGGAAGCCGGACATTACTTGAACGCTCGCAAAGAATGCCCAGCGTGACCCTATTGACTTTCCTTGGCTAAATGCCAAGCACTATGTCGCATTGACGCTTGATCAGGAATCAAGCGAAGCTTCAAACAGCTGGTCAGAGACTGAGTGTCAGAGGAACACTCCCATGATCGAGAACCAACTGTTCATGACGTACCGATCGGCAGCCGGACGTTACTTGAACGCTTAGCGTCATTTGAGTGACTCGTCTTGCCTAGATGTCAAGCATTACGTCACATTGAACGATTGGTCAGAGACTGAGCGTCAGAGGTACGCTCCTATGATCGAGAACCAATTGTCACCCTCACCTAGGGAAGCCAAGGGGCAGCTGACTTAGGTAGCACCCGCGCGCATAAGATTTTTGGACGCCCACAAACCCAAGGGTCTGGCGAAGGATAGTTTCAATGCTTCGGGTGAGAGCCGAACCATTGAAACCTAGGATACTTCAGGTGGCAGCTGAACTATCCGCTGAACGTTTGAATAGCAATCAGGGTTCCTTGCGAGGTTTCGAGTAACACTTGGACTACCTGCATGATATCTCGGCTGGCTACCAAGTATCGTCAGATTATTCCAAAGGAGGATCGAACCGTCTGCTCAATACCCGATTGGCGAACAAACGTCACTTTAACATCTGACTGGCATCCAGATGAAATTCGGACACTTCAGGTGGCAGCTGAACTGTCCATTGAACGGCCGACTAGCAATCAGATTCCTTTCAACATTTCGAATAACAGTCAGACTATTGTTTGATACCTCGGCTGGCTACCAGGTATCACCTCAATACTCTGAGTGAGGATCGAATTGTTACTTATCTGATTGGCGAGTGGACGTCACTTCAACGCTTCGAAGAATAATCGAGTCATCTGTCTGATAAGCTGGCTGTCTACCAGATATCACTTCAGAGTCTCGATTATGATCGAATCGGAAGGGAACATCTGACTGGCACCCAGATGTCACTTCTAAACGATTCGAATAGCAATCGGACCAATTGTTTGATACCTTGGCTGGATACCAGGTATCACCTCAATACTCCGGATGGTAATCGAATTGGCACTTAACACTTGGCTGGCAACCAAGCGTCTTCGATTCAGGTGGCAGCTGAATCAATTCCTGGATATTTGACTTGCGACCAGATGCACTGTCGACACCTCAAGCAACAATCGGATAACATGTGGGATATCTTGGCTGGATACCAGATATCACCTCAGTATCTCGAATGATGATTGAACCGTCTACTCAATGTCTGAATAGCAACCAAATGTCTCCTGAACGCTCTGAACAACAATCGGATTATCTGTTTGATATTCTGGCTGGCTACCGGATATCACCTCAGTACTTCGGATGGAGATCGGAACGTCACTTAACGTCTGATTGGCAACCGAATGTCTTAACGATTCGAGTGGAAGTCGAATCGTTTCCCTGATACCTTGGATGAAAACTAGATACCACTTCAACGCTTCAAATGGCAACTGGATCGTCTACTTGATATCATGGCTGGAAACCATGTATCAACGCAACGCTTCAAGTGACAAGAGAACCGTTTATTTGATATCTTGGCTGGAAACCGAGTATCATCCCAAGAAAAAAGAAACCGAACATTGCCAAATGTCACTTCAACGCTTCGGGAGCAAACCGAATCGTCACTTTGAACATCGCCAAATGTCACTTTTAACGGAAGCCACTCCGTCTATTCACTTAACGCTCTATGCCCATCGAACGAGTGTCACCCCGCTTCCCGGGAAAGGTCAAGGGGCAACCGACTCGGGTCGCACCCGCGCGCATAAGATTTTAACGCCCATAAACCCAGGGGTCCGGCGTCTTTAACATCCACAAGCCCAGGGGCCTGATGTCAACTTCAAAAAAAAAAAAGAAGAAAACAACCTCAAGCACCGCATCAACCAAATTTAATGATCTGATCAGGAATCAGATGTCACTTTCAGACAACCTCGACAAAGATCAACAGGAAGTCTAAGAAACCCGCTTTGGGAAGTCCATGCCTTATAAAAACAAAAATGCAAACCATGAGAGCCTAAACCTTGATCCCTCATATCACAAAGAGAACTCGAAAAACGAGAAGATTACAAGCGTCCAGCGACGACAGTCAACCGTAACCTCTACAAGCTAAGAACTCCAGAAACTGCTGTCCCCTGCAATTCAAAGTCCACAAAAAAAAATAAATAATAATATGATATATTAATATTGCATTACAATAGTAATATTAATAAAAAAAAAACAAAAAAACAAAAAATATATATAAATGCATGATAGGACCGCTAATTGTATATTTACAATTCCCTAACAGCTCACGACACACAATCCTTTGGTTTTCCCGATCTAGAGGTGCTCCTGACCATGTCGGAGGTAATTAACAGTAGGGGCTTGCGCCTACTGGAAAGAAAGGACCCCTTCAAATAATAAACCCTCGTGAGAACTCAAGACCGTACAGGTACCGCGCTTCGGGGTGGTATCGGTATCGGCCTCTTGAGGCTCGCGAGGGGTATCTGATCCGCATTCTTTTTTTGCCCCTCAATCCGAGATCGGATTTTCCTCTGTTGATCCGAGGGCCGCGAAAAAGTGCGAGACAGGTTCTGGCACGCCCGGTGGGACATCTTTCTCCTCTCATCAGGGAAAATCAAAGGATATAGTGTATGAGTTAGGGGATTGTTAAATATTTAATACATTACTAACAATAATTTCAAGTTACTATTTTTGCAGAAAATGGCGTACGCAGACAACAAACAGGATTTGGTCGCTCCAAGCGCATTCATGGTTGGGTCCATCCCGATTACCTTTCCAATGGTGCAGGTGGCCTCAGACACTCCTTTCACCATTTATGATGTTGCGGCAACAGACGCGAGATACGCCAATGCCATTTCGACAACTATCTTTGGGGCAAATGAATTCTTCAAGGAATCTCAAGATGAAGGAATCAACGCTGTCACCAAACCAACACTCAAATTCGCGATAGAGGAAGACACTTCCCACGCCCAAGACCTACAACTACAAGCATATCAAGATGAATTGGCGATTCAGGCGAACATACAAATGAGAAGCTCTTCTGCTCCACTTGAGATTGTGGAGGAGAAATCGCTTGGGATACAGAACTCACCTCCTCATTACAAGACGGCATCGGTTCCGGTGTCTGCCCAGACAAAGAATATTACAGCTGCCGAAATCGATCAAAAATCATGCCAAATGATTAATGATAAGAAGGATAAAAGGGCAGCCCACCTAGCTACTCCCGTGCCTGCGCGTATTTCAAAAACAAAGAGAAGGCAAATGGGGGCACGAGATCAAAAACTTCATGACCATGAGGGGATGGGGGCGGGAAACCAAAAGAAAAATACATCGAAAGATGAAACAATCATGGTCAAAGAAGGAGAGAAAATAATCGAGGAATACATTCCATTTTCCTCAAACGATTCACAAGTTAAGCCGGAGACTATTTACACATTAAACAAAGGTGTCAAAAGATTTCATCAGTCCATACGGCAAAATGGAGGATGTGGAAACCATGCCATGAAAGTGGGCACAAAATTGAAGGATGTTGCAACTATTTGTGCAACTAGTGATGAAACATATAGCCCTGGAAGGCCCAAGCAAAATTCAGAAGAATCTTATATGCATCGACCGGCTGAAGAAACCATCGATGATAATTTTTCATCAATTACCTTTACGAAGAACGATCTCCCCGATGGAGCAACGTATCACAATAAACCATTGTACATCACGGGAGTATCAAATGGAATCAAGATCAATCGAATATTGGTCGATCCAGGGTCAGCAGTTAATATCCTCCCTTTGGAGTCATTGAGATACTTCTCGCTCGATAGTAATACCTTGACTCAAAGCCGATCAAAGATCTATGGGTTCAATTTACATTCTCAGAGAGCACTTGGAGTAGTCACTCTAATGTTCCGTTTTGGAAAACTCGAAACTCAAGCAAAGCTCTATGTCATGGAGGCCAATGTATCTTATAAGGTGTTATTAGGTCGCCCTTGGTTGCATACATATCAGTTGGTACCCTCCACCTTGCATCGATGCATAAAGTATGTCAAAAATGGAACCCATGGAGTGATAAAAGGGGAAGAGCATCCTTTCTCTATCTATGAAATGAGACTTCCAGATGCAAAGTACTTCACACCCAGACTACCTCTGGGGGCAAACTCTCAACAAAGACCCTTGGATGCCAGTGACAAATCCCTAAACCAAAAATTGGGCCCTACACAAGCCAATGACAACGATAAGGCCGTAAGCGGAGAAATACCTGATACATTTGACAGGCCTCGCATAGGATCTTTTGAAGAATATCTTGACAGACGTGAGATAACAATACAGCCTCTGAAGAAAAGGCAGCTAAGAAGAGAATCTATTCTTCGGAGAAATTGCAACTGAAGGGATGAACCAAGCTGCACAGACAGAAGCCTCATTTGCATCAACAGACCTAGCTAGCACCAAAATCATGCAAGACAGCCATTTGACACATTCAGAGAACAACGAGTCATGTTGCATGATTCATGTAAGTGATTCTGATGCTGAAGGCGAAGATGATGAAACACAAATTTATGCCTCAAAAGTGCTTCGGTCAAACCAAAACAAAAATGGTGCAGGTCCCTTGTTCGAAAAGTTCGGCCCTTCAAATGCACATCTAAATCTCGAGGCAAGAGAAACATCATTTCTGTGCCCTTACCAGGAAATGGGGGCAAATGAAACACCGCACTTTTCAGATCGCTCTAACAAGGCAACAAGGTCCACGTACGAGATTTCAGATGGTAAGGAAGCGGGAGACCATTCCGTCAAAACTGAAAAGGATAATGGCAAGCAAGCAAACATAAAAGCACTACAAATTCCGCTCCGAGACCCACTCTTGGGAAGATTTGTACCGGAAAGAATTATGAACCAATGCTTACCCAAGAGATGCCATGAGAACTCAGTAATAGGATTTGCTGAGAGAGAAGAAATTGATGACTCCATTTCGGTCCGCACAACAAGTTCCGACAATGATGGCCATCAACGAAATGGAGATAATATAATGTCATCCCAAAATGATGAGAATGTGAACCTTTCTTCCGACCATAAGAAAGATGAAGGTTCCTATTTCAACAAAGGGGATGAAGACTTAAACAGACAAGAAGAAGATCCTGATTCGAGGGTATCCTCGGAAGATGGCAATACCACTATGTGGAAAGAAGTAACACCGAGGAAGCAAGAAACCAACCGCGTAAGGATGCAGTGTGTGGATATTCAAAGCCATCCGATTAAAATGGAACCAAGGGAAAATTTCTTTCCTGAAAATGATGCTTTAAGGGTAAAGTCAGGCTATCTAAAAAGTGCGCAAATGCCAAAGACTGCTGGAAAGCTTGAAACTTCTTCTAATGCTTCTCTTGAAATACGAGAAAATATTAAAAAAGAGATACAAGAAATGATAGGTCAAGAGTTGCAAAAAGAGAGAATGTCTCATCCCACCCAACATGCAAGACGGCACGGGAATCCATATCCTGAAGAATACGATTCTGTGCATTATCCTGAATGGTATGTCAAACCAAGATTCCAATTATTCGATGGGAGAACTAAGAAATGTCCCGAACAACATACAGCGCGTAACGAAGCTTTATTAATGCGACAATTCCCTTTAAGCCTAACGGGAGCAGCATTTAACTGGTACATCTCATTGGAGGAAAATAGTGTTAAAACATGGGATGAAATGACAGACATGTTCTGTTCGAGATTTGCAATATTTTCTCCAAAAATTACAATGGCTAATATGGTGAGAGAAAAGCCAGGAAAAGGGGAATCTGTCAGTGACTACATTACTCGGTGGAGGAACATGAGCTTTCGTTGCCAACCCCGAACTCCCGATCATGAGACGGTAAAAATGATAATAGATAATATATATGGACCGATTAAGCCGTTCCTGGTAACAAGAGATATCACCAGATTTGATAGCCTACTCACTGCAGTATCAAATTATGATAGCTTAGGTCCAGAATCATGCTTGTATCATCATAAAAGGAAAGGGAAGAAGGCAAAACCCAAGAGGACTCGAGTATCGAGAATACCATCCTCATATGAAGCCGGCAGTAGCTCAAGAGTCTCGAACAATAGGAATATTGGTTGTTCATTTGACCGTCCTAATAACAATCCTAAAAGGCTCTTGTCCGTAGCAGAATTATCTAGCAAGCCTTATTCGTTTAAGAAGAAAGTAGTTCCTGAGTTATTTCGACGGGCTATGGAAGACAATCTTCAGTTGCCACCAAGCAAACGTCCTGAGGAACTGAAACAATCCGACAATCCAAACTTTTGTCCATACCATAGGGTATTAGGACACAAGATTGAAAATTGTTGGGTATTCAAAGACTGGGTAGAAGAGCGAGTCAAATCAGGCGAAATATCATTGTCAGAAAGTGAAGGGCAAGAACCTACACCACATGAGCGGTCTGACATTGACTCAGACGATGAATCCTTCACAGTATATGCAATCGGCTTAGATGATGAAGCTGAGGGAGAAACACAAAGCCTGAGTAGCGGAACTAAACAAGTTTTTCCCATGATAATGGAATCTGACGAAGATACCCATGAGATAGGGAAAAATCCATTCGAAGAAAGCCCAGTATATACCATTAGGACATGTAACAATGATCAAGAAGAAAATGTACAAAATTGGAGTAGCAATACTGAAGAAATCTGCCCCGTGATTGAAGAAACTACCATTGAAGAAAAAGAGAATTTACCTCAAGAAATCCCAGTGTATGGGATAGATAACGATATTAAGGAAGAAAACACACAGAATCGGAGCAGTAATACTGGAAATGTAGTGCTCGAGATGGAAGAATTTGAGAAAGCTGCTCTCAAAGAAGAGAAAGGTCCATCTCAAGAAGACCCGGTATATGGGATAGATAATAAAACTCCAAAAGGGAATGTACAGAGTTGGAACGGTGAGACTGAAGAGATCGCACCCGTAACGATAGGATCTGAAAGCATTCTCTCCGAAGAAAGCAAAGTGCAAGAAACCCCAATTGCCATCACATGTGACGAACGACAAACTATGAAGAGTCTTGTTGCGCATTTACAAGAACAAGAACAACAGATCATGATGCTCCACCAAAGGAATACTGAGATATGCCGAGAGATGGACGTACTCTTGAAGAAGAATACTGAGATCCGAAGATTGCTAGAAGATTGGCAGGGGGCAGGTGACAACACCCTAGCCATGTCTAAAAAGCAGTTCGAGAAATTAAATACCAAAAAGGGCAAGAACAAAACGAAGGATGTTCAGATTTTTCAAGGAAAAGAAACATCAATAACAAAGGAGCCCGAAGGTGCTAGAAAATGCGAAGATCGGAAGAAAGGTGTGTCACTAAGAGAGCGAAAGAATAAGCCGTATTCTTTTCGAAAAAGCAAAACTGCTGATCGAGGTGTAAACCAGGGTCAAACAAAATTAACCTTGTACTCGACTAGTCATTTATAGCAAAGTAAAGGTGTCGATCCCACAGAGATGGTGATGAATATTAATTCCTTATTTTAGTACCTAAAGACTAGATTTTTTATTTATTTTATCAAAAAAATTTAAAAAAAAAAATTTTCACTTGTGTCACCATGTTTCACTCTTTTCAAAAATTTGATCAAGATATGGAGGACAATTGGAGTGAGCGCCATGACCCTTGCACTTATCAAATGGAACATTCACCACATGAAATGACGAGACCCAAATTTTCCATGGCTCGACTAAGGCATCAAGTTGATATGGTGAACAACACAATAAGGGCAGCACTTGGAGAAGGACACTATGACACGAGACATGCAGGTGCTAGTGCACCACCGGTCGCAAGAAATAGGCACTTGGGTGTGCACTCGGCCTCTCACTCGACCACATGGCAAGCCAATCGCCTTGGCACAAGACCCGCACACAACGCATACGACTATGGTTTGACTAATAACTCTTATTTCTCTTGTTATAATGAAAGATCAATGTCTCAACATGACTCTAGGTCAACTTTCTTTTCTGAAACTTATAGTTCTCAATTACCTTTGCAAACGTCAAGTGATGAATTAATCTTTTATGATTTTATGGTCTATCAAACAAAGCAAAATGAGGAAATTGTTAGAAGAATGAATTCTCTAGCATCTAAGTTCAGTAATCTTGACACATATGCCACACAACTAGAAACTTGGATGCTTGAGAATGAAATTGCCCACAAAACGTGTTCCTCATATAGATCACAAGATGGCCAAAATGATAAAATGACATTGCAAGGTAATGAAGAATTAGAAAGTTTTAGTTCCTTAAAAGAAATTGCAATTTGCTATGAGACTGATAGTGATGATGACATACAATTTGAAACAAATGAAAAACAAGAGAAAATTGTAGAACCAAAGTATGTATCACCTTCGCCTATTGTCCTTCCTGTTTTCATTCCACTTAGATTAACTTACATTGAAAAATCTAATGAGTTGGAATTTAAGGATCCTCCAATAGCTTCCATTATTGATGAATCTGAGAAGAAAGAAGATGGTGATAACCCTCTCAAAGTCGAGGCATCCGACGTGACAAATGATGAGTTCACCAAATTCGACTTGAGCCCTCAACTTGAGAAATGCTTGGAGAATACCAATGCGATGAATGGTAGCAACCCGCGAATCAAGTATCGCATCACAGTTGGACCGACCATGCACACAACCACGAAGGAAGACAACAAGCACGTTTCAAGAATCTTGCTCATTCATTTTTGGAAGAACTACGATGCGTTCACTGGGCGTAAAGTGAAGATAAGATGAAATTGAGAGGTGGTCAAGCTAGTGATCTAAAACAAGCGCTTCTTGGGAGGCAACCCAAGAAATTTTCACTTTATTATTTTATATTTTGCTATCTTTACTTGTTGTTAAAAAAAAACAAAAAAAAAAGGTCATGGTTGGTTTGATTTAATTGTTGGATATGCAGGTTTGATTCATTGTGGGTGTCCTACTTGCAACTCGCGCTAGAGCACCACGGTAGAGCAACAAAGAAACACATGACCCACGCACGACCTCATGCGAGTTGTATGCCACAAGAAGATTAGATGTGTATGTCGATTGCTTTGTCGTTGTCCAACGCCAAACAGTGCCGAACTCATGCCGAGAATCATGCTTTGATCCGGTTATTTTTCTTTTTCCTCCTCTTTATTTTTCTTTGTGTTGCATTGAGGACAATGCTGTACTTTAAGTTTGGGGGGAGGAAGAAAAAACGAAACAAACATGAAAATCTTTGAAAATTTTGTGGAAAACTCGAAAAATCTGAAATTTTTGACTTGTTTTGTCTGCTGGATTTCCAATCCGGACCGGATTTACTTGTATTCGGACCGAATTCCTTTCTCTGTCAAACTCGCTTTTAAAAATCCGGTCCGGATTCAAGCCAATCCAGTCCGGATTCCACTCTGGTGTTTGGTATCTTGTTACAGTAGTTTTGCAAGGTTTAGAAATTAATTTAGTGCATTGATCAACTTTTCTCGATGGAATTTCACGCTAAAAATCCTGTGGTTCTTTTCTTTTCACAAAAGTTCATTTGAATTTCAAAAACTCTTGTTTGTTAAGACGTTTTAGGCTAATTTGTGTACCAATGGACTGAAGAATTTTGAAATTGTACTTGTCTGGATCTGAAAATTGGTTGCTTAAAATTGTTTAAATACAAGTTAGTCAAAACCGAAACTTTTTGCCGAGTGAACGGATTTGTGAGTAGTAAACTTTTGTTCAAAAAAGAGATTTGCCGACTTTTGAAATTATAAGATGAACTTTTTCTGGTTTGAAATTGCTTCTAATGCTTGAATCACCAACGAGCAAACCTAAATTGACTGAAATCTAAATAGTTGTGAAAACGAGGAGCGTTGAGACCTTTTCCCACCAACTCAACCACAAAATCTGAGGGCGGAGCTAGTTGTGAAATTGTGTAAAAACCGGACCGACCTCCCTGGTGCGACATGTACCAGTAGCAAAACTTGGAGGGTGGAACTAGTTGCGAGTTGTCAGGAATTTGTACCTCAAAGTTCTCGAGGACGATTGGGTAGCTCCAACTGGTTTCATAGTGGACCGTAACAAAATTACATAAAAACTGGACCAACCTCACTGGTGCGACATGTACCAGTAGCTTTTTCAAGGCCAATGATACGCATCAAATCCTCTAGGGTGTAAAGCCCCACGACTCGACTTGCATAATTCAAATTGGTGAAAATTGGAATTGTTTTTGAGAATGGTTCATTATAAAATTTCCAACTTCGGCAAAATTCTTTTACAAATTTTTGCGAATCATGGAAATGAACGGGCAGACAAACTTGGGTTTGCATTGTGATTAAATAAAGAAAAGGTAGGGTCCATACTTCTCAATCAAAATTTTCTAAGGGCCAAGAGCTACATGAATTGGAATGAAACAATCTTAACCCTTGTTTGAGAAATTCAATTGAACAACTGTTGAAAAGCGTGAATTGAAATTGATTTGAACTGTTCACTTGATTAAATTCCTAATCCTATTTTAATTTCGATCTTAAGTCTAGGTCCAGTCTATTCTTCTAAGTTTAGGATTTTGCTTGGGGACAAGCAAGTTTTAAGTTTGGGGGGATTGAGGCTTGATCTAGGCTAGGAATGAGTCGTCTAGCCATCGAATTTGTCGTTTCCTTGCAGTTTTTCAAGATTTCCTATAAAGATAAAACAAAACACAACGACAGTGCCAAATCTAACAAACAAACAAAAGAACAAGATAAAATCATGGTTTTAGTCACAATTTCGATGTAAAGTCGGGTCAAAATATCGATATAAATATGAGATATCAACTGCCGAGATCTTCAATATAGCCATGCAGCATGATTTACAATTACCAGAGTGTAAACGTCCAGAAGAAGAGCATCAACATTGCGAACCTAACTTTTGTCTATATCACAGAATCCTCGGACATACAATTAAGGATTGCTACATATTTAAGGATTGGGTTGAAGATAAACTCATAAAAGGAGAATTGCGTCTCCCAGAGCACATTCTACAAGATCCAGCACCCCATAAATGATGCCAAGCGATTTAATCAGGGGGCAAAAAAAAAAAAAAAAAACTACAAAATCTTCTACCCCAAGTGAAGGATGCCTATTGAAAATAAGAGAAACACTACAAGGAAGCCTGTGACGGTTATGTGAAGCCGGTAAATCGGCATAGAGAGGGCCAATAACTCTAGGATGACAAAGGGATCGATGATCCGCCAAGATACACAAACCCTAGCAAATGGCTCAAGATCGATGAGGGCGCATACATTCATTTTCCAACATCCCAAGAAGGTAGAAATGAAGATAGCCAGCCAAAAAGCATTCTCTGAGACCCATGGTAGTATTGCAATGCTCGAAAGTCTCCTCATTTCAAGAAGAATGACAACCATGGGAGCCATAAGACTAACCAAAAGACGCTAGAGCATGTTTGCAGTTTGGTGTAAGAATTGGGAGTTGATGAAGGAAAGTGATGAAAAGGTCCTCCATATATATAGGCAAAATAAGACATTCAAGCCCCTATAGCAAAACCCGAAAAAATCGGGTATGTCACATGCGCATCGAGTATAGTAGCAGACAAAGAAGTGACGGGAGTCTCTCGGATGAATGACATGTCGAATACAAACAAAGACCGACAGAAAGTAATGATGGTTCGACATAGGGTGGACCAGTGCTTAGCAAGGAATTGATTCATAGATAAAAAGAGGGTGACCAATGCTAAGAAATCCTGTTGGGCCAAGATTTCATGGGCCTTTGTCAAGAAAATGTTCCACGAAGAAACCGATATCTCAGAAGAATTTTAAAAGGGCATTCCACGAGAACCACAAAATGTTGACTACAGATGCTGTTAAAAATCATGTCTTATATTAAAGGGATGGCTTGCCGCGAGGCAACATGAGATATCTCTTCCACAGCAAAAATTTCCCGAAACTCCAGAAAATTCCACAGCCAAATCTCTACAAAATAAAAGGGCCTATCGATAGTGCCGGCCTTAAACCTACTATCACCGGTGAACGTTCATCTTACCGGTTTCGAAAACGATGAACGAGGGTTTTGTCATTTTGTCCCTTAAACAAAATAAATAACAATTTCCCATTTCTTATTTTATTTTGCAGGTACATGGAGCAGCTGAAGCTTTATGTCCCTAATGGAAAATAAGGAGCGTCTTGCTTTATAGCAACATAAGACGTTTCCTCCACCAAATATATATCCTAAGCACCACAAAATCTACAAGCCTAAATTCCACTTTCAAAATGGTCAATTGTTGGAGTGAGCCATAATTCAACCAGCACCGGTAAGTTCATTATACCGACATTAAATAATGAACAGGGTTTTATGTATTTTGTCCCTAAAACAAAATAAAGGTACAAAAAAAAGAATCAAGGGGTAGATGAACAAATCAACCACCAATCGTGGCATTGCATTTATAGAATTGAGAGATACATGCTACCTACTCCAATCGATTTTATCCCCCGAAAAGTACAAATGGAGAGCTGTTATACCAAGAGCTACAAGAATAGGAAGCCAGAAAAAATAAAAACAAGAAGGCCGCTCGTATTCTGGAAGTTCAGGCGGAGCAGAATCAACACCCCAATTGTATGAAGGAAGTGGCCTCCAGTAAGCATGAATCTCTTGGTCATATGGGTTTCCCCAGTTGTCACCAAGAGCGCGCACGATTTCCGGCGCCACATCCTCCTCAAGTTCCTCGATCTCCTCCGTGGTACGGCCTGGATGGTCGTTAAGCTCGTCAGCAGAAGAGGGGAAACGCTCATCACCTTCGCTAGCCATTTGATAATATTAATGAAGAGGTGGCAGAAAGATAAAGTGGAGAAGTCAGGTTAAAAAAAAGAGAGGGGAAGAGACGCGTTAAAAAAGAGGGGAAGAGAAAAAGACAAAAAAGGGGGGGCCTTAACCATGGTGAATGCGCACGCGTGACTATACAACAACACCACGTTCCCTAGACGAAAAGACATTACATGATATGTTGGCCCACGGTCATAAAGAGACAAATATTGGAATCAGCAAAACACGAGGCGAATAAAGAAACACATATATTACAACATCACAAAAGCCTGCCGTTACAAGTTTTAACGCATATGCTGAGATACTCGCAAACGTGTTATACATGTGTCTACACGGCCTTACCCAACACACATACAACAACAGAGTGCCCATGATAATACATAGAAAAACCACCATACAAAATGACTATCATGGTGCAACGCAGTTCCACCACGACAATGCTGGCCTAATCTGAGATAAAGAAATTGCAAAGCTAGAGGCTAGTGCCATTTCGAAGCAGCAACATCACCCAGGGCGGGAAATGAGATACTCCTGATTAAAGCTGCATACAAGAGCAAGGAAATGATAGGCGTGTAATTCTTTTCATGAACAACTCCTTTCGCAGTAAAGATTTTGCAAAAAAAAGGTGCGCCATGAGGAGGATAAGTTCGTCACACCTTCTGTAGAGACCTCAACTTCGACATGTGACGAAGGAGACCTCAACTTCAACATGTGAAATGTTTGAGCAAAACGTGTAAGATGTCCGACGACATCTTGTCTCCTACCCCAGACATTGAAGAAGAGATGCTAGAATCAGTGATACGAAGATATCATGGGTAAAACGGGAGAGTCCCGGAAAGACCAAGAGATTATATAAGGCATCACAAAGCTCTGAAAACTTTATAGGCCACTCAAGAGATGTTGGGATATTTTCTCAAAGCATTCATGGATTATGATGGGAGATATAAATGGGAGGTTTAACGAAAAGGGATAGTGACAAAAGAGAAAAAAGACTCCCATATATAAACACGGATAAGGCCTCACTGTGCATAACCGAACCAAAAGGGGAATCTATCCGTACCTGGATCCGAACCTCTAAGGCCACATGGTAACAGGCAAAGATGTGACACAAAGGCAATGACGCATTGAGAATTGGCGAAAATTGAATACGGGGCTTAGTACGGAATTGTCATTCAACGAGGAAAAGACGATAACTTTACCAGGCATGCGCACAACCGAGTGGCAGCGTCATATTTATCATCAAAAGGGGGCATCATATTTCAGTTGAGAAGCCGGTAAGAGACAAATACAGAAATAGTGACTCATGACAAGGCACCAGAGCAGGTCACTCGAAGATAATTCTCCTAACCCGCTCTGGTGGGGGGCATTTGTTGAACCTTAAAATATTCTCATAAATACCGGAGAACGGTAAAGCGGAATTTGATATTTTAGACATGGGTCAAATACAGGGGATGCCCGACAGTCTGAAAATTACCCTGATCAATCGGGAGGATTTATTCATAGATGAGAGGATAAAAAAAAAACATTTTTGATATTATGCAACACGTCCTTTCTGTGAAAAATACAAACCATGCCCCGAAATACCGTACGAAAATAATTATATGATTTCATAAATATTTGTGAAATTAACATGGGTATCAAAATCCGAGCATATAACTCCATCAAGATCAGTGCATAGGAAGACATCAAGATTCGTGCAACAAATATTCCATGATCAAATTTTGTTTTTGCTGCTCTGGCCCACTTCGTTTCAGCCCACCTTACATCAAAAAAAAAAAAACAGAAGGCCCATAATAAAAATGAGATGCAACGGCCCAGCCCACGACTCATCTCCTCCGTCTCCCTCCTTCGTTTCGACTGCTTCAGTTCTGACGCACGCCATGAAGCTCTTCTGACGAACGCCGTGACGCAGGAGATGGACCCCTCTCGCGCGCCTGTTGAAAATTGAGACCATGTAATGATGACAGGGAATAGAATCTCGCTGTCCCCTCTCCTTCTCACGCTGTGCACAAGAGCTCATTTCTCACATCTGTCTCCTCTCACGCCTATTGAAACACAATGATTCCGCTGGCACGCCTCAACTCACCTCTCTGCCACGCCATGATGACTGAGCATTTAATTGCGAGAGAAAGGAATCCCAACGCCAATAGATAAGATCAATTCCTTGCTGTCCAGTCGATTTGAGGTGAAGAAGGCTCAATTCCTCATGGCCTGGAAATTTTAGAATGGCTAAATTGATGAGAATAAAACCCAATTGATCCAATTTCATGGTTAGTCAGCCATCAGGAAGTGATTTTGATGATATTTGGAGAGTCAATTTGAAGGAACAGCTAACTGGATTTTGAAATCGAGAAATGCTATGGTTAAGCACTCAATTTGCTGAGTTCAAATTACTTCAGAATCCATTCTCAAGCAGCAACAATAGTTGTTGATTAAGTTAGTTCAAGACCATGAAGGACAACATAATTTTTGTATCTCAGGAACTCATAAAGATGATGGTGAAATAGCAAAATATGGAGGTCAAACATTCAATGAAATGAAGAAAATGAGGAGCTGTTTATATAATAAGAATAAATTAAAGATTGGCACAGAGAGCTATTGTTGTTCTGAAAATAATTAAAGGGGATAAAAAGTACATTGTAACACCTCTCAATTCCTTAAAATGCAGAGAAGCCCCTGAACCTGAAATGGAGGTAATTTAAGTCATGCCTGACACAAAAAAAAAGAAGAGGGAGATCCAGAAAGGAAAATGATAGAAGAAATATCAAGCAGAACATTTTTATGAACAAGGCAGTACTTAGATGCAGCTGAAAATCAAGAACTGGAGAAGAAGAGTCCTGTGGATGTAAAGGAATGGATAGCAAACCAACTGGCAGGGGTAAAACTGTCCAATTCCCTTGAAGTTCAGATTATTGGTGCCATCTACAACAGCTCCCCCTTTCTCCTATAAAAGGGCATCAGATGGCCATGCAACAACCAAGCTCTCACCACCTAAAAAAACCCATAACGCATATACACATGCTGTGAGCATCAAGTCATCAAAGAGAGGAAGCCAAATCATCTTCAAGCAACTGACCAGAGAGCATTGAATTAGGATAGCTACTTACTAAGAAAAAAAAACAAAAAAAAGAGTGTGTGTTAGAAGTAGTTTCATACTTGCAGCAACATTAGGGATTGTGTAATCTACTCTTTTATGTAAACTGCTTTGATAAGTAAGAAGGTTATTTCTTCTTCCTTTGCAACTTTCATTGTTATTTCAATATTTTCTGGTTTCACACACACATAACAAAAATGTGAGGGATTAGCAGAAAAGTGTTTATGTAAATATGTATATAAATGCATTTAGCAAATAATGTAGGGAAAAAACTAAAAATTTATTTTCTTTTCATACACTGCCTTTACATTCTACACTCATGTAGGTCAAAGATCACACTTGCATTATATATAAGAAACACAGTGAGAAATGAAGCCAAAGCAAGCTGTGTTTGTAACTTAAGTTTGCACCTTTAATATTAAGCAAATTATCATATACAAAACAAAAATAAAAAAAGTGGACAACAAGCATAAACAACAAGGACAGCAGTTCAAAAATGGACAGCAGGTTTTAAAGGACAGCAGGTTTCTTGGGAGCTTCATCTCACCAATGCACTAAAGGAGGAGGCAGCCACCATTACCATCTCCACCATGATAGGAGAGGGTTTGCATTGGAGAACCTCGCATCAACCAAATAGATTCCCTTGCCTCAGGAATTGCTATGAGATACCTTCAATAAGCAACATAGAAATAGTCAACACAACTTTGGCTTAGCCTCAACCGAGGGCATGCTGAGATGCCTCCATGATGCAATCGAAGGCTCACACACGCTCAAGGAGATACCAACATACTCATATGTCAACCCTTGAGCTCTCTGCATCAACATAAACTCGCACCAATATAGGGAAAGGCAACCATCAATGCAATCATCATGGCCAGAACAACCAGAGAGGAAACTTTTGGATAGAGGCACTCGGCAGTCAAATTGACTGTCCAATCACCTTCCTGCATCCGTCACCAAGCTCATAGACACCTTATTTGACCCCCACCATGGCCAGTCAACTGTATCGACCAACTCACCGCCATGGCAGACCATGGTTGAGGTGTAGCGCTATGCTAGAGAGCGTCGGCAACCAAATTGAGACTACACCAAGTTTTATGGATCCACCACGATGCTCTCTGATGCATTCCCTAGGCCCAATGATCCCCAGGAGTAATCAATTGCCATCAGTCCCAACTTCGAAACCCTAGAAGCGATTACAGCCAGGCAGTGCCTCCCACGACCAACAAAGGGGTCCCACTACCTCAAGACGATCAAACGACGACAGGCGGAGCTTTCCTGATGCTTGACGGCGTCGCAATAAGCTCGAGTATGCATTCATGGCGATCTCTCCATCACCAAATCGACGGAAGAAGAAAGGGAGAAGAAAGGAAAAGGGGGTTTATTTCCCCGATGTGCGTGGACTCGGCTTAACACCAACGGATCACAATCCCCACTGACAGTGGGCCCCACAAACGAAGAGGGTTCAGTCATTCCATGAAACACCAGGAGCGTGGATGATTTTATTAAGGGGCGTCCCAACTTTGATGATCTTCTGTGGCCCTTTCCGTGTGGTGAGTTAATAAGGTGTAACGATCCATCTATAATCAATCATATGGCGCCATGTGTCACTCTCAATAGCTGAGGTCGTCGCTGATCCTTTATCTCCTCTACTGGCGTGGACCAACCAAGATTTGCCACGTGGCTCCTTTGCTGATATGGCACCATTCTATTGCTGGAAGTTCAAAAATTTGTAGAAATTCAACCGTAACTCAGAAAAATCCAAACCAAATTTCTATGGACCCAGAAAAATATGGAGAATACAGTCATGCCAAAACCACAACCAAAATCCAAACAGAATATTTTAAATCCATATTCTAAGCTCTGGCCAATCACAAATTGCCACCTCAGTCTTATATTTATTTAAAAATCCAAAAACCTTTAAAAATTCATGAAAAATCATAGAAGGGTCAGAAAAATATGAGGAAAAATCCTGGAAGCTTAGAAAAATAAGGGGAATCTATTTGGCTAATCATCACCACTAAAAACCCTACCAGATATATTCATATCATTATTCTCTCCCGGATATTATAGAGATAAGCCGTTCCGGCAAAGGCTCAAAGGCTCATAACGAAGGCATGGATAATATTTCTAAAAGTCATATTAGAACACTAGTATGATCGAGTCTAGTGCTTCATTTATGACTCGAAATAAAACTCATCGCAACCCCAGTGACCAAAACCACTAGACGGTCGTCGTCATGACGGGCATGAATCAAAATAGAGACACTGAGTATTGTTGCTAACAAACAAAAGTACTGGTGAAGTATCAAGCTCAATGATCTGGTTAAATTGAGACTCGCTAGCCTCAAGATGATGGATAGTGAGATCTATCACAATGTCACGGGACTCTATCAAGAGACCCGAAATAATATACAAAATAGATGAAGACCAAATTCAAGCAAACTGATAAAATTCCAAAGAAAAGGCACATTACACCGCAAGATATTATCGGTGAAGAATATGGATCCAACCACATACGAGCAGAACTCTTTGCAGTCTGAGAAAAGCTCACAATGTTGTCCCAAGCCTGCTGAGACGATGAAAGCCATGATTATCAAAGGCACCCGCTCTCTCGAGAAGGCAGGAGGTCCTATCTTGAGTGTATGCAATCTACCCGCCAGAGATAACATATGCCAGCACCGCTGACACAGGCACACAGCATTATGATCCTATCAAAGATATGCAAACATTGTCATTACGGACAAACTGCACATCATCATACCCGTACCTTGGGGAAAGATCACACTTTTATTTCAGGAGTCTACGATTATCTGAGGCACCCGCTCTCTCGAGAAGGCAGGAGGTCCTAACTTGAGTGTTTGCAATCTAACCGCCAAGGATACATCGAGGCCAACACTGTTGCTGTTAACGACTCCCTCATATTATATTAAAGACCTTATCCCACATCATAAAACTACATCAGATGGATCCATAATCCTTACCCAAATAATATCCGCATTCAGAAACCTTCAACATGTTCCTTAGTCACATTACTTATGCCTCAAACAGCTCAGTAATGTCGACTTGACCTATTTTTTTTAAATCAACAACCAGATCTCACACAACAAAACTTACCTCTTTCGGTGCTGGAGGGAAACTACAATGTTCCGGTCGGAAGCCGGACATTACTTGAACGCTCGCAAAGAATGCCCAGCGTGACCCTATTGACTTTTCTTGGCTAAATGCCAAGCACTATGTCGCATTGACGCTTGATCAGGAATCAAGCGAAGCTTCAAACAGCTGGTCAGAGACTGAGTGTCAGAGGAACACTCCCATGATCAAGAACCAACTGTTCATGACGTACCGGTCGACAGCCGGACGTTACTTGAACGCTTAGCGTCATTTGAGTGACTCGTCTTGCCTAGATGTCAAGCATTACGTCACATTGAACGATTGGTCAGAGACTGAGCGTCAGAGGTACGCTCCTATGATCGAGAACCAATTGTCACCCTCACCTAGGGAAGCCAAGGGGCAGCTGACTTAGGTAGCACCCGCGCGCATAAGATTTTTGGACGCCCACAAACCCAAGGGTCTGGCGAAGGATAGTTTCAATGCTTCGGGTGAGAGCCGAACCATTGAAACCTAGGATACTTCAGGTGGCAGCTGAACTATCCACTGAACGTTTGAATAGCAATCAGGGTTCCTTGCGAGGTTTCGAGTAACACTTGGACTACCTGCATGATATCTCGGCTGGCTACCAAGTATCGTCAGATTATTCCAAAGGAGGATCGAACCGTCTGCTCAATACCCGATTGGCGAACTAACGTCACTTTAACATCTGACTGGCATCCAGATGAAATTCGGACACTTCAGGTGGCAGCTGAACTGTCCATTGAACGGCCGACTAGCAATCAGATTCCTTTCAACATTTCGAATTACAGTCAGACTATTGTTTGATACCTCGGCTGGCTACCAGGTATCACCTCAATACTCTGAGTGAGGATCGAATTGTTACTTATCTGATTGGCGAGTGGACGTCACTTCAACGCTTCGAAGAATAATCGAGTCATCTGTCTGATAAGCTGGCTGGCTACCAGATATCACTTCAGAGTCTCGATTATGATCGAATCGGAAGGGAACATCTGACTGGCACCCAGATGTCACTTCTAAACGATTCGAATAGCAATCGGACCAATTGTTTGATACCTTGGCTGGATACCAGGTATCACCTCAATACTCCGGATGGTAATCGAATTGACACTTAACACTTGGCTGGCAACCAAGCGTCTTCGATTCAGGTGGCAGCTGAATCAATTCCTGGATATTTGACTTGCGACCAGATGCACTGTCGACACCTCAAGCAACAATCGGATAACATGTGGGATATCTTGGCTGGATACCAGATATCACCTCAGTATCTCGAATGATGATTGAACCGTCTACTCAATGTCTGAATAGCAACCAAATGTCTCCTGAACGCTCTGAACAACAATCGGATTATCTGTTTGATATTCTGGCTGGCTACCGGATATCACCTCAGTACTTCGGATGGAGATCGGAACGTCACTTAACGTCTGATTGGCAACCGGATGTCTTAACGATTCGAGTGGCAGTCGAATCGTTTCCCTGATACCTTGGATGAAAACTAGATACCACTTCAACGCTTCAAATGGCAACTGGATCGTCTACTTGATATCATGGCTGGAAACCATGTATCAACGCAACGCTTCAAGTGACAAGAGAACCGTTTATTTGATATCTTGGCTGGAAACCGAGTATCATCCCAAGAAAAAAGAAACCGAACATTGCCAAATGTCACTTCAACGCTTCGGGAGCAAACCGAATCGTCACTTTGAACATCGCCAAATGTCACTTTTAACGGAAGCCACTCCGTCTATTCACTTAACGCTCTATGCCCATCGAACGAGTGTCACCCCGCTTCCCGGGAAAGGTCAAGGGGCAACCGACTCGGGTCGCACCCGCGCGCATAAGATTTTAACGCCCATAAACCCAGGGGTCCGGCGTCTTTAACATCCACAAGCCCAGGGGCCTGATGTCAACTTCAAAAAAAAAAAAGAAGAAAACAACCTCAAGCACCGCATCAACCAAATTTAATGATCTGATCAGGAATCAGATGTCACTTTCAGACAACCTCGACAAAGATCAACAGGAAGTCTAAGAAACCCGCTTTGGGAAGTCCATGCCTTATAAAAACAAAAATGCAAACCATGAGAGCCTAAACCTTGATCCCTCATATCACAAAGAGAACTCGAAAAACGAGAAGATTACAAGCGTCCAGCGACGGCAGTCAACCGTAACCTCTACAAGCTAAGAACTCCAGAAACTGCTGTCCCCTGCAATTCAAAGTCCACAAAAAAAAAATAAATAATAATATGATATATTAATATTGCATTACAGTAGTAATATTAATAAAAAAAACAAAAAAAAATATATAAATGCATGATAGGACCGCTAATTGTATATTTACAATTCCCTAACAGCTCACGACACACAATCCTTTAGTTTTCCCGATCTAGAGGTGCTCCTGACCATGTCGGAGGTAATTAACAGTAGGGGCTTGCGCCTACTGGAAAGAAAGGACCCCTTCAAATAATAAACCCTCGTGAGAACTCAAGACCGTACAGGTACCGCGCTTCGGGGTGGTATCGGTATCGGCCTCTTGAGGCTCGCGAGGGGTATCTGATCCGCATTCTTTTTTTGCCCCTCAATCCGAGACCGGATTTTCCTCTGTTGATCCGAGGGCCGCGAAAAAGTGCGAGACATCCTGTAATGTATTTAATCTTGGTATATAATATTCACAGGAGTATGGTTTAACCAAGTTTTACTGTAACGAGATAAATAATAGAAGTACTATCTCCAAGTGGTTATCTTCAGGGGTGTCAAAAGTAGAAAACGAAAGCGGAACAGGAGTATTACATTTTCGTTATGTTTCAATAACAAAACAAAACAAAAGTTTCGTTTATGTTCCATTTAAGTAAACAAAATAATTTTTCGTTTCGTTTTATGTTCCGTTCTTCATTTTACATTGATTTTAGCTCATTTTTCAGTAAACGAAACAGTAACGTTTACCAATCTCTATTTCGTTTCGGTTCTGTTTTTGAAAACGAAATTAATTTACTATTATGTTTCTATTCTGTTTTGGACATAACAAGACAGAAACCTGCAAAATGACATGATATTGACACCCTAGTTATCTCCTGCAGATCTGAAATATAAAAAAAATCTTTGTCCGTATGGAAGCAGTGGACCCACCATTTATGCGTAAGTTTCTTTGTTTGCCATTTTCTATTTATCTTGCCATAAAATTCCTCTCGGTGCGATAAGTAACGCATGTATATATTTTATATTTGACTCTCCAAGTGTAGCAAAAGCTGAACGAATGCTTTTGCACCAACTTGGGATAACTGCTCTCGCTGTTATAAAGTGGATAACTTTCTCTTTTTCTATGGATAAAAAGTTAAACAAGCATCACAAATTCCAACAATAATAATTAATAAGAGGAAATTAACTACCTACTTCCAAAATAAATAGCTCGAATTTCGTTTTTTTTTTTATTAATGAAGAGTACTTAAATATTTTACATTGATCGTTAAAATATTCAACTTCTATCGAATTGGTCATGTATTAACACTTAATGGCTATGTTTGGATTGGATGAGAAGAAGAGAATAAGAGAAGAAGAGAAGAAGAGAAGAAATTTATTATTAAACAATCCAAACTCTTCACAAAATTACACACTTCCCAATATTTCTTCCTACTTCTTCTCTTCTTCTCTTCTTCCCACACCTATCCAAACGGAGCCATTACAGTAGGGAATGGATATTGTCTCTTCGGTATGCTACATGAATACCATATATATCCTGCCGGTAAATTTTGTTCTGAAATTAAAGAAAAAAGAGAAAATCAGTCTTATAACTCTCAAATCATAGCTTATTGGAAATATTCCCTTTTAATCTTTAAATTTGGATATATACCCTTTTAATGATTTCTTAATTCTAAAAAACTATTTTTTAAAAGTAATGGACGGAAATACCCTCTGCTCTTTCTTGCCGATTGACCTTCCCGTTATTTTTCTTTCCGCCTAATAGGGCTGTTTGGATCATATAGGAATAGGAGAAATTTCCTATTTCTAGGCATAAATTTATTATAAACAATCTAAACTCTTCACAAAATTACACACTTTCCAATACTTTATGCCTAGGAATAGGAAATTCCTCCTATTCCTAAGCGATCCAAACGGCCCAATAAGAATTAGGGAAAATTGGAATTATACGAACAAGGCAAGAGAGAAAGAAAAGTCAAAGTCTAAATATTGATCTTTTCTTTTTTTTTTTTAAGATAATCTCTAAATTGATCTTTTCGTATTGGTCTCTTCACTTAAATTACATAACCTAGAAATGTGCCTTTGTGGATGGAAAAGAAGTTGATCCGTCCATGCAAATTTTTTTGAAGTCTATTCTTTTGACATTATCTTGGAGCTAACCACAAGCATCGTGAATTTATGTGATTAAGGCATTATAAATAACAGATCTCTATCTTTGTAGTGTAATAATTCAACACAACGAAAAATAACACACAAGAGCACAAGAATTTAACGAGATTCAGCACCAATTCGGTGCCTACGTCCTCCACACTCACACACACGTTTTTCTTTATTGATTTTTTTGTTCTTATCTTTACAATGAGGGAGAAAGAAGAATAAATAGCCAATTATTACATAAGGCAACATGCCCTTTTGGAAATACAATTAATTCCCATAATTTCTTTCTATATTCTTCATTTTTCTTTCTCTTCTGACTTGAATCAGATCCTCCAAACATGGAAATACACCCAAACCACGAGCAACCTCCAAACATAGAAGGATTAGACAAGATTCCATAATTAACTTGCCAAATATACTCTGGCGTGCACCAATTCGGACCGAATCATACTAATTCGGACCAAATCCATTCTTCTGGATTTTAGACACCTTTCCCAATTCGGTCCGAATTAATCCCAATTCGGACCGAATTCATATGGGAATTTTGAACACTCCCCCTCAAGTTGGCATGTACATATCTGTCATGCCTAACTTGCCAATCATCTCATTAAACATTGTGCCTGTCACACCTTTGGTCAATATGTCTGCAAGTTGATTTCCAGATCTTATGAATTTTATCTCAATTTCCTTATCATCAATTTTTTTCTTCAAAAAATGGCGATTTACTCCAATGTGCTTTGTTCTATCATGTTGTACTGGATTATGAGCCATGTCAATCGCTGCCCTGTTATCTACATGCAGAATCATTGCACCTCCTTTGAGTTTTTCAATTTCCTTCAAAATCTTTTTGATCCAAACCATCTCACAAACACCCTTGACTAATGCAATTAACTCAGCTTCTGCACTTGAGAGAGCTACCACTCCTTGTTTCTTACTCCTCCAGGTTACAAGGTTTCCTCCAACAAACATAAAGTATCCAGAAGTTGACCTTCGATCAGTAACACTTCCAGCCCATTCTGCATCGGTGTACCCTTCAACTTCTAGATGACCATGTCTCCTGAATTGTATACCTTTCCCTGGACACCCCTTCAAGTATTTCACAATTCTCATAGCAGCTTCCATATGTTCTTCACTTGGATTATGCATAAACTGACTGATCAAGCTTACTCCATAAGCAATGTCAGGTCTTGTGTGTGATAGATAGATTAACTTTCCAACCAACCTTTGATATCTCTCTTTATTAGTTGGAACTTGATTTTGTTCTTCACATAATTTTGAATGTAGAGCCACAGGTGTATCTACTGGTTTGCAGTCAATCATACCAATTTCAGCTAAGAGATCTAAGACATACTTTCTTTGAGAGAGAACAATACCTTCCTTAGATCGAGCCACCTCAATTCCAAGAAAATACTTGAGTCCTCCCAAATTCTTCATCTCAAATTCTCTTGATAGTTGTTCTTCAAGCTTCATAATTTCTTCATCATCTTCTCCTATAATGATCATATCATCCACATAAATGATCAACACAGTTACTTTTTCAAACCTTAACTTGTAGAACATGGTATGATCTGAATCTCCTTGGTTGTACCCATAGCTCTTCATAGCTTCACTGAATCTTCCAAACCATGCACGCGGTGACTGTTTGAGACCATATAATGCTTTGTTCAACTTGCAGACCATTCGGGTGGAATTTGCCTTTGAGAAACCAGGGGGCAAATCCATGTAAACTTCTTCTTCTAAGTCACCGTGTAGAAAAGCATTCTTTACATCAAATTGATGAAGAGGCCAATCCAGGTTTGCTGCAATAAATAATAACACTCGAACAGTATTTAGTTTTGCTACAGGTTTGATAATCAATCCCGTATGTTTGTGTATACCCTTTTGCAACTAACCTCGCTTTATACCTTTCTACCTTACCATCTGGACCATGTTTGATAGTGAACACCCATTTACATCCCACCGGCATTTTTCCTTTTGGTAATTCTTCAACAGTCCAAGTATTATTTCTCCTAAGAGCTTCCATCTCCATATTCATAGCCTCAACCCATCGAGGATCCTTTGAGGCTTCATCTATGTTCTTTGGAATTGGAATACTAAGGACTTGATCACTAAAAGCTTTTATTTTGTCTGGTAAATTGGTTGAGGTAACAAAATTTACAATTGGGTATCTAATTTGTTCACTACCACCATTTTCTGGAACATATCTTTTTGGTGGAACACCTCGATTGTGTCTTGGAGGCAAAACATATCTGGAATTAGAAGAACTTACCTCTGGGATATCCTCAGGAGATCTTTGAGAGTGTGGTATAGTATCAGTCTGTATCACTTCTTCATTAAGGATGGCTACTTCTTCATTTGGATCAGGTTCCATTTCGTTCGGACCGAATTGTGGTCCATTCGGACCGAATTCTGTCTCTGAATCATTTTCATTTGATTGATTCGGACCGAATTGTGGTCTATTCGGACCGAATTCTGTCTCTGAGTCATCGTGATCTTCTCTGTTCGATCCGAACTCCACTCTATTCGGTTTGATCAAAGAGCTATTTCTCTCAAACACTTTCTTTTGACACCAATTTTCATGTCCTTTCCTATCTCCCCCTGAGGTACACACCCATCATCATGATAGAACGATTCATTCTCCAGAAAAGTAACATCCATGGTTACATACCATTTCTTCGTTTTTGGGTCATAGCATCTATATCCCTTTTTATTTAATCCAACCTCAAGTGACACACACTTAATTGCACATGGCTCCAATTTTGATCTAAGATGTTTTTGAACATGAACATATGCTACACATCCAAAGATTTTTGGTGGAAGGCTCAAGATAGAGGGAATAGAACAAAAAGTAGACAGTTTGCTTAGTGGAGTTTTAAAATTGTGAATCATTGAAGGAAGTCTGTTAATAACATACACTGCTAGCATTACTGCACAATCCCAAAAGTTTTGTGGTACATTATTCTCAATTAGTAATGCTCTAGCAGTCTCAAGCACATGTCTGTTCTTTCTCTCAGCTACTCT
>JAMFTS010005194.1:0-28507 GCA_028095005.1 Rhynchospora pubera
TTAATTATGTAAGAAGGCACTTGACAGCCACCAAGTCACACCGGGGTCCCATCTGTCACGCAAAGTCGATCGGATATCAATATCGTTTATTATCATTAATTAAGAGTAGATATTTTACGAGTAGTCAATTAGATAACTGATGATGATTTCTTGCTTTATAATTATACCCTATTTTACTCAAATTTGTATCGCAAGCGTACGATAATCGTCTAAGTATTTTAGGGGTCGAACCACAAGGACGGATATTAGATAACTAAGTTTCAATTTTACTTAATCTACTAAACTAAAGGTTTGCAAGATTGTTGAGTTTGGTGTCAAGGTTAACAAATTAATTAAGTAAATATTAAATAAAACAGAATACAGTAAAGATGGATTAATTTGCTAATTAGAAATTAGGGGCTTAAGGCATGCTAATTCTTCCAGTTTATTCCAGTCCTAGCGGCCCGCTGGCTTTCGTAGCGGCCCGCTAAAGTGGACTCAGGTCGCTTGACAGATCAGCTGGTCGCTGGCTACTTGGCGGGCATAGACCACCTCGCTGGTTCACTCAGCGGCCTGCTGGTGTCAAGCTGAGACTATTACTTAGTTGATTTAAATGCTGCTTTGTGTATAGAGTTGGGTTTTTGTTGAAGTGCTGCAGATCAAACTCTCGTTTTTGTTTCTGGAATTCAATTCAACTAACTTCAAATCTATCAAGTAGAACTAAACTTCAACTTTCGTTTCGTGGTCTAGTTTCTACGGGTTTATACCTTTCTAACCTTGAATTCTTACGCTTTCGCTGTTAGAAGAGACTTATAACTCGCGTTAATTAGCCTTGGTTTAATCTTTCGATTATAAACCTTCAAGTTAACACAATTGATATTAATTTCCTAGAGAAGTTTGGACTTAACTATCTATCTAATCAAGCAAGGCCTATACTTGATGGATACAAACAAACTAATCTAATCAATTAATGCCAATCAGATAAGCAATTAAAGAAAGGAAATAAAACACAACATGCAACTAAGAAATCAACTAAATAACAATATCAATTCATAAACTAAAGGTTCACTGTCATGGCCCCTAAAAAGGTATCTACTCGCGATGAAACATCAAACAGAACATCCAAGTATCAAAGAGAAAAGAAAACATAAGAAAGAAATAAAGTTACAACAGAAGAGCAACTTGATCCCTTCCTTTCTGTCTTCTGCTACTCGACAGCGGCCCGCAGATGTCTCTGGCGACCCGCTAGACCTGTGCAGAATCGTTCTCCCTTCACCCAGAAATGTTTTTCTCTGATTTTTTGCCGACCCCTCTGTCTTCAACGCTTCCTCCTTATATAACATTCATTGGTGGTTCCCTAAAAGTGGAGGTCGTGCAAGTAGAGACTCTAAATTTGGCTCAGACGGTTATGGAGAAGATAGCAAATCTGGCTGGCTATTTTTGTCTGTCGGTTAACATCTTCCAGCGGCCCGCTGCTGCATCTAGCGACCCGCTGAAGTCTCCTAAATCGCCAGTCATCATCCGCTACCCGCTGCTTCACTGTGGGTCGCTGGTGAGATCTGTGGGTCGCAGGTCTAGTCTGAAATCGCTCCAAATGTCGAGTCGAGTAGCCACATCGCGTAGATCCTATACAAAATGAAGCAACCATGGCAGTACCTAGCTTCTAACCTAAATTAACCATTAAACATTAGAAAAAGCACATAAAATCAAGAAATTAAGACCTATAAATGGTTGAAATACTAAGTATGAAAACCATTTATCAAACCCCCCAAGCTTAGCATTTGCTTGTCCTCAAGCAAAGTCCTACGTTCAAGTTCTGGTTTTCAGGGCTTAATTTCAATCAACTATATGTTTCCTAACAAGTCAAAATGTCAATTCTTAAACTAACTAAACTAAATTTGAGCAATTTCAAGAATTCAATCTAAACTAACCAACTAACTAAGATATTTGCATTTGTCTTCCATGACTTATCTCATCAATTCCTAAGTTCATCATTTTATCAAGGTTAAAATCGATTAATCTAACAATTGGAACGGGATCTAACCCTACCAACATAAACATCCAATTCAACCAATTCATTTCACAACCAGGTCTTCGAGCTTTTTAACCATTCAATTTTCTGAAAACGCATTGAAATAAGTCTAAAGTGAGGCGGAAATAAGGGTACAACTCCCCACCCAACCTATTTCAAAGTTTTTGGGTTAGACTTTTTAACTTTTCTCCCGGGCTAGGAGGTTTTCCCGCGGTGGAGAGGTTAGCCAAATTATGGTGGATTTATATATATATATATATATATATATATATATTTTACATCATGAGCCTTTCTGTTTTTACTCATGATTTATGGAAGTTCTTCTATCCACCATAACCTATAGCTTCCCGCAATGTCCACGGCATTGCACGCTTTTTAGTTCCCCTTTTTATTATTCTTTTTGGTTTATCATTTTCTTTGTGAATTTATTCCTTTTGGCTCAAAATGAACCACGTGTTTTTATACATCTTCGACTTTTAATTATTCTGAAAACAATGGTTTAAACGCTCTAGACCTAATGATTATTCCTTGGTTGTCATGCCTTTATGTTGCTAAAGTTGATCTAAATGAATTTATCAATTTGAGGTGGCTACGCCTCAAATGCTTTGATTAACCAATTAACCTATCTAATTCAACAAACTTAGGTTCCGTTGAGATACTTCATGAAAAGCTATTGCTCCTATCTTAATCATATTTGAGTTAGTTAGATCGATAAATGTGCAAACTCTTTAATATTTCCTCAAGATTTTATCAATTTGTTTCCTTCAGTTAAAACTCATATCTTTTGCTCAATTCTCTGTTCAGTTAACTCAGAATAACTTCTTAACTTTCCCTAAATATGCAAAATGACATTAATTATGCAATTATTTACAAAACTAGATGAAAATGCAATGGAATTCTTAAGTTCTGGATAAATTAGCGGTCCGCAGGTGATGTCTACCCGCTGCCTAGCAGCGAGCTCAAAGGTCTGACCTGCGACCCACTGATATTCCTATACTTAGAATTTCTCTAAGTCCTGCCCACCTGCCATCAGCGACCCGCTGGTAGGGACTGCGGTCCGCTGATTGCCTTGCAGACAGAGACTAAAATGCATGAATGCAAATAACCTAACTAGTTAGCAGTTCTTTCCATAAATTTTTCAATTTCTCTATACCCCCCCCCCCAAGCTTAATTCATGGCTCTGTCCCTAGGGCCATTAATTACCTAAAGAAAGGAAATAGAGGGAAATTAGAAAACTTACGAACTTAGCTCAATCCTCGGGAGGTGGGGGTGGAGGTGGTTCTGGCACTCCGAAGATATGATCCGCGAAGCGCTGCATTATTGCCCTTTGTTCATACCTCCAACTCCTAGCCTCTTCAATTTCGGCATCTAGCTTCGCCTCAAGGCGCTCATAGTCCGCGGAGAGATTCCACTGTGCAATGTGGATGTCGTGAAGCATATCCGCGATGCCTGGGACATCAGGTGTGGCCGTCCCCTGGTAGAAGTCCTCCCTTCCCCACTCTGCTTGGCTTCCAGGCCCAAATGTGCGGGCCGCTGGTTCTGACTGCGACCCGCTGGCGTGAAAATAGGCTTCTTCATGCTGGGTCGCAGGTTCTTCCTGTGGGCCGCTGGTCATGGGCTGAGGCTCTGGAGTTGGCACCGGCAGAGCCAAAACTCCGCTCCGGACTAGAAGATAGTCCCCGGAGCGCATCTGGCCTATTCTGAATGTAATGGGGATATCCAGGCGATAATCCCCCACCACATAGCGTGTCTCCCGCGGCGTTTTCTTCACATGTCCCATGGATGCAAGGAGCTCCATGTTGAGGCGTTCGGGCCCGGCACTTTGCTTCATGCGGAAGCTTGCCACGCCTACGTTCTTGGCCAGATGCGTGACAAGGCCCCCAATAGTGATCTGCCCCTGCCCCGTCAGTTTGTTGCGGGCAATTGTATCGTGCCAATGCTTGAGCATGCTCCGTGCCAAGTTTTGATGTTGAGAGTTGCCGCGGCGGAGCATTTGGCACAGCACCGATGTCTCACCCACATTAGCCTTAGCCCCCGATTCTCCTCTCGCAAAGATGGTGAGAGATAGAGCCCGTTGGATGAATCAGATCACGGGCATTTGAATGTCCACACTCTTCCTCTCTTTTGGAGCCTTCAATCCCGTGATTCTCTCCCAAAATCCTTCATCAATGTCCTTGACATCCAACCCGCCTCGCCTTAAGCCAAAGATATCGGCGATCTCGCTCTCATATCGGGCATAACAGACCCCATGGAATTGCCATGAGGCCACGAACTCCCCTTTCTCTTTATCCCACTCGAGGCGGAGTGTGCAAAGGAACTCCATAGTGAGGTGGGTGTAGGCGGGCTCCACTATCTCCCAAAATGCCCTCGTGATCCCGGCATTTTCAGTCAAAGCATAGAAGTCCTCCTCTATGCCGAGATCTTTGAGCACTCGAGGGTCTAGAAAACGAGTGTTCTCCATCTTCTTAATCTTGAGGCGCTCATAACGGGCCTTGCACTCGGCCTCAAGAAAACGGGGCGGGTTATCCCCGAGCTCCTCCTCCGCTGTCCGTGATTTCCTTGCTGCCCGAGTAGTGGTTTCAACCACGTCCGGGTCCACTTCCATTCTATCCTCCTCTTCTTCTCTCCTCCTCCTCTTCTCCTGTCTATATTCAACTTCAAAATCACTCCCCGAAGCACTCTCCTCTTCTCCTTCCTCTTCACGCTTGCTCTCTTCATCTTCATCCGCATCCTCTTCTTCCTCACTCTCCTCACTCTCCTCACTCTCAAGTTCTTCTTCCATTGGAGTTTTACCCCTGTCATCAGTTGGCTGGACTTGCTCCTCCTCATTCTCAGTCCCTTCATCCCCAAATATTTCCCTTTCCGCTTCGTCAAAATTCGGGGGCGACTCCTCCCTCCTTGGAGGAAGTGACTCTCTCCTTGGAGGTTGAGAAGAGCCACTCCCAGAACCTCCCAACAACAATCTCACTGCTCTGGCTCCCCTTTTGAACACTTTAGGAGCCATCTGAAGAGGTTTCGGCTTGTTTTCGATTGAAATGGTTGGGTTCTGTCTCAATTTTGCCCAGTATCAGCGGGTCGCAGGAGGTTTTGGCGGGTCGCTGGTATTGGGTTTAGCTGAGGTTGTAATTTGGAAGAATGTTTTCAGCGGGCCGCTGGTTGTGTCTAGCGGATCGCTGGTACTGGCTGAGAGGTGGTTGAGGATGACCAGAATTGGGGTTTTCCGATGGGGACCAGTGTGGTACCGTTTGGTTTGGGTTTTGGGTCCTTGTACCAGTCTGAATTGAGTTTGAGGGTTTGGAATGAGTTGTTACCTTAGCCTAGTGGAGAATGAACCCTACTACGCCGAATTGTGGGATTGTGACGATGAATCGATGCGTGGATGCGATGAGGCGGCGGAGAGGTACGTCACCGACGGCTCCGGTGAAATGGTGGTGCTCGTGAGGCGCAGAACGGTGGAGTTCGCAGGTGCAGGGCTTGGGTCGCAAGAGAGGAGGGGTAAGGGTCGAAACTGTTCTGTTGAAAGAGATGGAGTGGTGAAAAGTTAGAAACACCCTTGATAACCGTCAGATTTTAAATTTAAGATCTTTTCAGCGGACCGCAGGTGGTGTCAGCGGGTCGCTCCTCCTTCCCCCAAGCTTGCTTGGAGCAGCGGGTCGCATGACGCCTGGCGGATCGCTTCAATGTCCTGCGGGTCGCTGGTTGTGTCGCAGAAGAGCAGAAAACCTGAGAATTAGGCCAAGTTACTTTGAAAACTTTCACTCCCTTTTTTTTTGTATTTTTCTAATTTTTTTTTTGTTTTTATTTTTCTAATTTTTTTGAATTTTGTTGGGTTTACTGACTGAAAATAAATTAAATGAATTTAAAAAGAAAAACCCTTGGGTTGCCTCCCAAGAAGCGCTCGTTTAAGGTCTCGAGCTCGACCCCTCATATCTACGTCTCGCTAGGTGTCGGGTTAACGAAGCGTATGACTCCCGCATCGTCCTTCCTCGACACATCGTCCATATAAAGCTTGAGACGTTGGCCATTCACCTTGAAGCTTCCATGAGTCTCGCTCCAAATTTCAACCGCTCCAAATGGATAAACCTTCTTAACCTTGAACGGACCTGACCATCGTGACCTTAACTTGCCTGGGAATAGCCTCAACCTTGAGTTGAACAGAAGAACCAAATCACCCTCTTTAAATTCTCTCCTCAAAATGCGCTTGTCATGCCATTGCTTGGTTCGTTCCTTGTACATTCTTGCATTCTCATAAGCATTCAAACGGATCTCATCTAACTCATGCAATTCCAAAACCCTTTTCTCTCCCGCTTCCTTGTAATCAAAGTTGATTGCTCGTGTGGCCCAATATGCCTTGTGCTCCAATTCAACGGGTAAGTGACATGCCTTGCCATATATCAACTTGAAAGGGCTCATGCCAATAGGGGTCTTGTAGGCGGTTCGGTACGCCCATAAAGCATCATCTAACTTGAGGGCCCAATCCTTCCTTGATCTTCCAACCGTTTTCTGCAAAATATTCTTGATTTCACGGTTAGATATCTCGACTTGCCCACTAGTTTGAGGATGGTATGGGGTAGCCACCCTATGGTTGACTCCGTGTTTCTTCAATAAGTTCTCGAACTGGCGGTTGATGAAATGCTTTCCCCCGTCGCTTATCACAACTTTAGGAACTCCAAATCTTGGAAAGATGACCTTGGAGAACAACTTTCTCACCGCTTCCGAATCGGCCTTTTTGCATGCTACGGCTTCAACCCACTTGGAGACATAATCCACTGCTACAAGGATGTACTCAAAACCACAAGAGGAAGGGAATGGCCCCATAAAATCTATCCCCCACACATCAAACACCTCCACTTTCAAAATTGGATTCAATAGCATCTCATGTCTACTTGAAATGTTACCCATCCTTTGGCATTGATCACATGTGAGCACAAAAGCTCGGGCGTCCTTGAAGATCGAGGGCCAGTAGAACCCTGCTTGAAGTATCTTTGTGGCTGTCTTTGAGTGAGAAGCATGACCTCCGTAACTTGATGAGTGACAATGGGCAAGAATGTCACTTATCTCCTCATGGGGAACACATCTTCGAAACATTCCATCTACTCCAAGCCTCCACAAAATTGGGTCTTCCCAGAAGTAGAACTTGACATCTGAAAGGAACTTCTTCTTCTGTTGATATGTCTGCTCTGGGGGTAGAACACCGGTGGCCAAATAGTTAGCAAAGTCAGCAAACCATGGGGGTCGCCCAGATTTAGCGGGTCGCAGGTGTTGGGGTGATCCGCAGGTCAGACTGGCGGGTCGCTTCCACCCGGTCAACTCGCAGGGCCAGGCTGCGGGTCGCTGGTACTGGGCTGACTGCCATCAATTGCTCGTCTGGGAAGCTCTCATTGATCGGTTTCGGTTGGGGTTCATCCCATCTGAGTCTGGATAGGTGGTCTGCCACTGAGTTCTCTGTTCCCTTCTTGTCGCGAATCTCTAAATCGAATTCCTGTAGGAGAAGGACCCAACGAATGAGGCGTGGTTTGGCGTCCTTCTTACTCATGAGGTATTTAAGAGCCGAGTGATCCGTATAAACAATCACTTTGGATCCGACCAGGTAGGGCCGAAACTTGTCCAGAGCAAAGACCACTGCTAGCAACTCCTTCTCGGTAGTGGTGTAGTTGATTTGAGCTTCATCTAGCACCTTACTCGCATAGTAGATAACACATGGTTTCTTGTCCTTGCGTTGTCCAAGCACCGCTCCTACGGCATAGTCGCTTGCATCACACATCAACTCGAATGGCTGATTCCAATCCGGTGGTTGTAATATGGGTGCGGTGACCAATGCTTCTTTCAACCTACAAAAGGCATCAACACAATTTGAGTCAAATTCGAAATCAACATCTTTCATTGTCAAATTAGTCAATGGTTTTGCAATTTTAGAGAAGTCTTTGATATATCTCCGATAAAACCCGGCATGTCCTAGGAAGCTCCGCACGTCCTTCACGCAAGTTGGGTTCTTCATCTTCTCTATGACCTCCACTTTGGCCTTGTCCACCGATATGCCTTTGGATGAGACATTGTGACCAAGCACCACGCCATCTTGAACCATGAAGTGACATTTCTCCCAATTGAGCACCAAGTTGACCTCCTCGCATCGCTTCAAGATCTTCGATAAATTGGCTAAGCAATGGTCAAATGAGGTGCCATAGACCGAGAAGTCATCCATAAAAACCTCCATGTCCTTCTCAATGAAATCGGAGAAGATAGCCATCATAGCCCTTTGAAATGTAGCGGGCGCATTGCAAAGTCCAAAGGGCATCCTCCTATAAGCATAGGTTCCGTATGGGCATGTGAAAGTCGTCTTCTCCTGGTCACTTGGGTGGATTGGAATTTGAAAGAATCCGGAATAGCCATCCAAGTAGCAAAAATAAGATTGATTGGCGAGACGCTCCAACAATTGGTCCACGAAAGGCAAAGGAAAATGATCTTTACGCGTGGCGGTGTTGAGCTTGCGGTAGTCTATGCACATCCTCCACCCCGTCACTACCCGTGTTTGGATCAACTCATCATTCTCGGTCTTCATTACCGTGGTTCCTCCTTTCTTGGGCACAACATGGACCGGACTTACCCATTCACTATCGGAAATCGGATAGATTATACCCGCATCCAGTAGCTTCAACACTTCTTTCTTGACAACTTCTCTCAGGTTTGGATTTAGCCTTCTTTGGTGTTCAACTGAGGGTTTGTGTCCATCTTCAAGCAATATCCGATGTGTGCAAATCTTTGGGTCGAGACCTTTGAGATCATCGATGGAATAGCCAATTGCCCTCCTATGTGCTCTTAATTCCTTCAAGAGCTTCTCCGTCTGTTCCTCATCAAGCTCTGCATTGACTATCACGGGATAGGTCTGGTCTGGGCCCAGGTATTCATACCTTAGGCTGTCGGGCAATTGTTTCAGCTCCAGCTTTGGTGGCTCTGGCTCCTGATTTGAGCGGGCCGCAGGTGTTCCCAGCGGGTCGCAGGTGTCATCCAGGCTGAGCACTGTTCCTGTTGAAGTTCTAAGCTTGCAGAATCTCATTGAAAATCCAGTCTGCCTCTTCCATCTCTTCACTGGTGTCGGAGATGAAGCTGAACAGTCTCATAAGCTGCTCGAGTACTGTCTCCTCCACCATTTCGTCGAGTTCTTCTACCATGAAGATAGAGTCGTGTTGAGAGGGCATCTTCATCGCTTTGTCAATTTGGAACTCAACTTTCTCTTCGCCGATCGCTAAGGACATCCTGCCATTCTTCACATCTATCATGGCTCCAGCAGTGGCCAGGAAAGGTCGTCCAAGAATAATCGGCACCTCCAAGTCCTCTTCCATGTCTACAACAACAAAATCACAAGGGACATAAAGATTACCTACTTGTAGCGGTACATCTTCAACGACCCCAAGCGGTAAGCGCACTGATCGATCAGCCAATTGTAGAGACATCCTAGTGTCTTGCAATTCCCCTACTCCAATTTTATCGAAAATTGACTTTGGCATTAAGCTCACACTTGCTCCCAAGTCACACAATGCCCTTCTAATGCTTGCCCTTCCTATCTTGCATGGAATGGCAAACTTTCCCGGATCTTGCATCTTTGGTGGCAGCTTGTTGAGTATCAAGGCACTGCATTCTTCAGTCAAGGCCACCGTCTGGCATTCATCAATTTTCCTCTTATTGCTAAGTATATCTTTCAAAAACTTAGCATAAGTTGGCATTCGGGTCAAGGCGTCCGTGAATGGGATGGTAATGGAGAGTTGTTTCAGGACCTGCAAGAACTTACTGAACTCCTTGTTCTCCTTGGTTTTGGCTAGTCTCTGTGGGTAAGGCACATTGGGGCGCGACGTTAATTGATGGACAGCTTCATCCTTGTCTGGGTGCTTGGCTGGCTCAGGATCAGCGGGCCGCTGGTCAGTTGAGTGGGCCGCTGGTTCTGGGTCAACCAGCACGAATCCACTGTCTTCTTCAGAAACCAATTTCATCTCAGGTTCAGCGGGCCGCTGGTCATTCCTGCGGGTCGCTGATGCTGGGTCTGAAGCTGGCTCTTCAGGCATTTCAGGTCCATCGTAATTTGTGCCGCTCATGAGCGTGATGGCATTGACGTCAGCCTTTGGATTAGGCTCTGGTTGACTGGGAAACATGCCTGTTTTGGTCATCACTCCATTTCCCGGCTGATGAATCACCGAGTTTTGCTTGTGCACCACTTGTTCTAAGAGTTCGCCTATCCTCGTAAGCTCGGTGTGAACCTTGTTGTTCCATATCCCTTGATCACGCATGAAGTTGTCAACCTGAATTCGATGCGGAGATGGTTGATTTGGTTGATTTCCTCCTTTGTTCAAATGAACACCCGGATTGGCCGCGCCATTTGGGTTCGCGTATGAGAAGCCCGGATGATTGCGCCTATCCTTGTATCCAACGGGAGGGAAGTAAGACGGCCCATTGCCAATGGCATTGACTTCCTCTTCTACGGGCTCATTTTGTTGAAGACGAGGGCATTGGGGAGCCAAATGTCCCTCTTCATCGCAAAGTTGACACGAATGGACTTGAGCCACGGGGGTGGACTTCTTGTCATTCATTTTCTTCATCAAGGTCGTGAGTGCATCGATTTGAGATTGTAGATGAGTTGTCTTGTCTAGTTCTAGCACCCCACGAGGTTGGAGTTGAGTCCTTGTCGAGTAGTTTGTTTGTGCAAGAGCCATCCTCTCAACCAAGTCAATTGCCGCTGCACTTCCCAAGTTTAAAAGCGATCCACCTGCAGTATTGTCCACATTTTGACAGGTTAGGTGAGTTAAGCCATCATAAAAACAGCTAATCAGTTTAGATTCCGATAAATCATGATGTGGACAAATCCTTTGCAACTCCTTAAATCTCTCCTATGCTTCCCCTAGACTCTCATCATTCTCTTGTCGGAAGTTATAGATCTTGCGAACAATTTGGACCGTCTTCTCCCTAGGGTAGAATTTGTCCAAGAAGGCCTTAGCTAGCTCATCCCAAGTCCCAAAGGGTCGGGACTTGAAACCTGCTAGCCAAGTCTTTGCTCGGCCTCGAAGAGTGAATGGAAAGAGGGTAAGGCGGATGGTGTCATCGCGCACTTGATCGAAATTGAGGAGAATGCAACATTGTAAAAAATCCTCCAAGTGCAAGGTGGCGTCCTCATGCGTATCTCCCCCAAACATGTTTTGCTGGACCAGGTTTATTATCCCTGGGTTGAATGCAAAGTCTCTTGCTCGCTGGGGGTTGGGTGGGTCAACTCCTAGACCGATATTGTTCGCGGCGGGTGCTCCAATCTCGCGCAAGGGCCGATTACGTGCAGCAGTCTCCCTTGCTGTGAGCTCTTCACGAACCCTACGCTCCAGGTCGGCCAAGGGAATCTCGTTGTCACCCATGCTGTTGTCGTCGGAAAAGTCGGATTCTTCGGGTTTCGGGTCCTCAATCGTATCAGACCCAAAATCAGCGGGCCGCAGGATGATCTGGCGGTCCGCTGGTTGCTGGAATGTCTGTTCTGGATCACTCTTCGACCCTCCTCCTCGTCTCTGGTATACGAGAAGAGGTGGCTGATTCGATGTGGTTGCAACAGACTTCTCTCTGCCCTCTGTCACCTTTTTAGCGGCTCGCTGGGGTTGCCTGCGGGTCGCTGAAATTGTTTGTTGGTCAGGCAGAGAGACTCCTTCCTCACAGAGCCTTGGTTTCCTCACTCTAGGGATGCTTCCACTGTTGGTTTTCTTGTTTCCTCGTCCTCCTGCCAGTGTTCACACCTGAATTTGAGGAAAATCAAAGATAGTGAAGAAGGGTAAAGAAATCTAGTAAATTGAAGATAAAATTTTAAACCTAATTATCGCTACCGTCCCCGGCAACGGCGCCAAAAAGCTTGATGATGATTTTCTTTCTTTATAATTATACCCTATTTTACTCAAATTTGTATCGCAAGCGTACGATAATCGTCTAAGTATTTTAGGGGTCGAACCACAAGGACGGATATTAGATAACTAAGTTACAATTTTACTTAATCTACTAAACTAAAGGTTTGCAAGATTGTTGAGTTTGGTGTCAAGGTTAACAAATTAATTAAGTAAATATTAAATAAAACAGAATACAGTAAAGATGGATTAATTTGCTAATTAGAAATTAGGGGCTTAAGGCATGCTAATTCTTCCAGTTTATTCCAGTCCTAGCGGCCCGCTGGCTTTCGTAGCGGCCCGCTAAAGTGGACTCAGGTCGCTTGACAGATCAGCTGGTCGCTGGCTACTTGGCGGGCATAGACCACCTCGCTGGTTCACTCAGCGGCCTGCTGGTGTCAAGCTGAGACTATTACTTAGTTGATTTAAATGCTGCTTTGTGTATAGAGTTGGGTTTTTGTTGAAGTGCTGCAGATCAAACTCTCGTTTTTGTTTCTGGAATTCAATTCAACTAACTTCAAATCTATCAAGTAGAACTAAACTTCAACTTTCGTTTCGTGGTCTAGTTTCTACGGGTTTATACCTTTCTAACCTTGAATTCTTACGCTTTCGCTGTTAGAAGAGACTTATAACTCGCGTTAATTAGCCTTGGTTTAATCTTTCGATTATAAACCTTCAAGTTAACACAATTGATATTAATTTCCTAGAGAAGTTTGGACTTAACTATCTATCTAATCAAGCAAGGCCTATACTTGATGGATACAAACAAACTAATCTAATCAATTAATGCCAATCAGATAAGCAATTAAAGAAAGGAAATAAAACACAACATGCAACTAAGAAATCAACTAAATAACAATATCAATTCATAAACTAAAGGTTCACTGCCATGGCCCCTAAAAAGGTATCTACTCGCGATGAAACATCAAACAGAACATCCAAGTATCAAAGAGAAAAGAAAACATAAGAAAGAAATAAAGTTACAACAGAAGAGCAACTTGATCCCTTCCTTTCTGTCTTCTGCTACTCGACAGCGGCCCGCAGATGTCTCTGGCGACCCGCTAGACCTGTGCAGAATCGTTCTCCCTTCACCCAGAAATGTTTTTCTCTGATTTTTTGCCGACCCCTCTGTCTTCAACGCTTCCTCCTTATATAACATTCATTGGCGGTTCCCTAAAAGTGGAGGTCGTGCAAGTAGAGACTCTAAATTTGGCTCAGACGGTTATGGAGAAGATAGCAAATCTGGCTGGCTATTTTTGTCTGTCGGTTAACATCTTCCAGCGGCCCGCTGCTGCATCTAGCGACCCGCTGAAGTCTCCTAAATCGCCAGTCATCATCTGCTACCCGCTGCTTCATTGTGGGTCGCTGGTGAGATCTGTGGGTCGCAGGTCTAGTCTGAAATCGCTCCAAATGTCGAGTCGAGTAGCCACATCGCGTAGATCCTATACAAAATGAAGCAACCATGGCAGTACCTAGCTTCTAACCTAAATTAACCATTAAACATTAGAAAAAGCACATAAAATCAAGAAATTAAGACCTATAAATGGTTGAAATACTAAGTATGAAAACCATTTATCAATAACACCGTTCAGAAAAATCTCTTTTTGGTTCCACTAAGTTAAATTAACTTTTTCATTTTGTTGTTTACAAATTTTTTTACCTTCGATTGAGATAATATCAATTAATTATAGATATTGTATGCAGATATAGATATCAATTGAACTAGCGAGCTTAGCGTGGTAATTTAAATATTCGAAATAGTTGCTTAGTTAATTTTAAAGTTATTAAATATCCGAAATAGTTAATTATAGTTGCTTAGTAGTATGCTGTCATTGTCTGTATAACGAGATCGTATATCTTATATATAAAAAAAAGAGCAAATTAATAGTATGCTGTCCAAAGGCACTAGTTAAGCTCTGCCATTGTCTGTACATATTCATAAATACCTAAATTTCAAACCATTGGAGAACTGTAGAAATAATATTGCATCCCAGCCGTCCGTTTCTTTTCTGCGTCTGATGGATTTCATCTCGCCCCTTCTTCTCCGCTATCCCTTACCTGCCTCTCCTGTTTGGTTTTTTTGTTGGTCTTTCTTTGTGGCCTCGCTACATCCCTTCTTGGTGGGTTGTGTGGTATGTTGCTTGCCATCAATGTTCTCTTTCCTAGGTTTGGTCTTCCTACTGCTTGCCGTAGCAGATCTCTTGCTGTACTTTGCTCGATGGCTATTGGTGTTACTCGGAGAACTTTTGAGGCCCTGTCATGTCGATCTGTACGGAGACGTGGGCTGAGGACTTTATGGCAACGTGCAGTGCATTGCAAGCTCCTTTCTCTCACTCTGCATTTCTTCTGTGTAATTAGTATCTTCTCTTCTTCTTTTTTTTGGGGTTTTTATCTTTCTTTCTTCTCTTGGGGTTTTCCGACTTGCCTTCTAACCTGTCTAGGTCTGATTTAGTTGGGAATTGCACCTTTGCAGTAATTATTTTCCCCCCAATTTTTTCCTTACCCCCTCCGTAAGTGTGATTCTATGAGCTACGAGGTTTGATTCAAGTCTTATTATTATTTTTTTTGGTTTATTGTGAAAATTGAGTGCTTGGAGTGTGTTCTTTGCTTATAATCAAGCTCAATTAATTAGTTCAGAATACCTATTAGAAATGTTTATTATGTTGGAGTTTCACACTTTCCTTACCGCCTCACTTATCTGATTTCTGTGTTTTTTCTTTGTTGGGCCTACAAATTGGATAAGTGTGCTGGTGTGCTACATTAGTTGCTTTTGTATTTTCGTTGTGGCTTTTTTCAGATTTTCTGTCAACACATCATGTTCTTTTAGGTCTATTGCATCATTTATTATGGTTGTGGCATGTACAAATGGTATCTGTACAATATATTCCTGACCAATCAAAAACAGCAGCGATGATTTATCATTACCTTCTGCTTTTTGTAATTTATTAGGCTTTAACGAGAGAGCTAAGTCATATTTGGTCTCAGTTCTTAGTTGGTTGTTATTACTCTCAAAGATGCTGATTTATAACACCAAAAATTATAAAATAAAAATCAAATTGATCAACAAACTATGTGCTGGTTGTAATGCAAACTGCTGCAGCTATTTGTTATCTGTACCAGGAACAATAAAAAAAAGGAAAATCAAGTGATGAGGAAACTTTGTAGCGCCTGCGATGGTAAATAATAAAAAAGAACTTATACAACAAAAAAAAATTGATCTAATTTCCTGGATAAAGTCCTTATTTTTTTTTATTTTTGCTTTTTGCTCTCACTTTTTCCTTTTTTGATATGAAGTTGTTTTTTCTTACACCTATGTATCATATTGTTTTCTTTTGCTTTTGTTCCATTTGCATATCATAGTTTTAATTCTTTGCTTTGTGTTTTAGTTCTACCCGTCAATTATTTATGCAAAGGACTGGAAAAGAAAAATGTTGGACGGAGGGGTCTGACATGGCACCAGTAGGTAAGATGGTGGCTAGCAGCTCACACTCAATCATGTTTCTCTCACCCGTTTACTGGTATGTGTTGGTCACTATCATATTGAGATATTTTCATATATTCTGATGCTTGGAATATGATTAGTTTTTTTTATATGGTTAGTTTTTTTTTTGTTGAACTAAGGAATAGCAATTTGAGGAAATTCAATGGCTCGAATTTGTACAGGGAATATGAAACCAATTTGTATTGGTGCCAAACTACTTGTGGGCCACCTCCTTGGATGCACCGTCGCTGGCATCATAGTGAGGTACAAACGCGTGAAAGGCTTCAATGTGTTGTACCCATGGGAAATGGGATTCTTTCAGTCTGCTAGCTGAACAATATGCCATTGAGGTACCAGCTGTACGTACCTGCTGTGTTCCAATGCCCGTGTACTCTTTTTCGGATGCATACTTTGAAGAATTCATATTTTCACAACATAATGAAACATCAAACGCTTCAGTGCTCATGTAAGCTTAAGGTATAACCATTGGATAAAAAAATTCTTTACTTTTAAGTATCTAAACTATCACATATAAAATAGCACAATGCACATGATTATTGCCGTTAGGAGAGGGAAAAAAAATGTCGATTGAAAGGCCTGAAATATATTAGTTCCTGATATGCCAATGGTATGCATAGCCTCATGGATTTTGGTTTAGGTAGCATTTTCCAATAGAACAAAACAGTTTTCTTAGTTGTTATTCTTTGGGATTAAATTTACTGCAGATGCATTTTTTATGAACAACTAATTTTTTCAATCGGCAGCAAAAGTAATTAGGCTTTTCATATGATTGGGATCATGAATTATCCACAACAGACTATTACAAAATGGACTCAATGGGTTTTCCTACAGTCGCTAAAGCGAGGTCTTGCTTATCAGGTGCTGCAAATATTAACTTGATTTCTTTCTTTCTTCTTTTTCTAGAGAGAAATTATTCATTTAGCTATATTCAATTTAGTTAACTTCATTTCTTTCCTTCTTTCTCTGAAAAGATAATTATTTTTCGTGTGATTATTTTTTTCCTTTTTCCTTTTCTGCTCAAGGTTTTTTGGGTTCGGCTACCTTTAATAAGGGTCTTATCTCTTGAAAATTGATGGTGTAATTTTTTTTATACATATAAAATATGCATTATTCTTATATCGTTATACTAATTTGTGAGGTTTCTGTCGTTTCAGAGAAAAACCTAGATGATGTTGGAGTGGTGGCACTAAACTAGCTAGCAGTCTATAGGTACAGGTCATATCTGTGGTTTTTTTTAATTTGCCTATGTAGTTCATTTTTTCCTTAGATTTGTGTTGTTTCTTTACGAAATACTCAAGCTCTTCGTTTGATGCTGCATAGATATTCAATGTAGGATTTCCTTCTTTTACCTTATTATCTCATTTGCTTTGCATATTTTTTTTATCAATCAACGAACCATTTGTTTGATTTGAGGGAATGAAAATATGAGCAATGGGTCAACTACCAGCATCTGAATGTTTCTTTGCTGCCTTCTTTTGTTGAACAATAGTTATGTGCTAACATTAGTTCTACCGGTATGTTATTGGTGCCAGGAAGCTATGTAAATTTCTCTGGAGAACTTATGTAATCATGAGAAAATTTAAGCATATACAGGTTATTATCCTTTGCTACTAACATCTTTGGTTATATACAAGGCTTAAGAATATTTACTAAAGGATAGTTTGCCCTTAATCTTACTTTTGCTAATGAAAATTAATTTTTTTAGAGAATATATTGGAAAATTAATTTATAATTTTTTCTGAGTATTTCTCGGACAACTATTTCAGGTGGAAAGGCTTGCTTCTGTGTTGTTATTTCAGGAGAGATATGGCAGGACTTCAGATGGTAAGGACAACAAATTTAGCTTGCTATTCAAAAGTAACCTGGTCAGTGCATATTTTGTCTTTTTTTGCGATTTGGCATGATGTTGTGAGGGCAAAAAAATTTGGTGGTATTTCTAGGAGTTTTTAAATGCTACTGTCCTAGGAACTGGCAAAAAAAAATGGTTGTTTGTTTTGTTTTGGCGTGGATAGAATTTGTCCCAAGTGTATATCGTACTATGTTCTTCTGCGCATCTTCTGATTTTATCTCTTTCTGAATACAGTTAGAGATCTACCGCTGAACCCGCCTCACCCAAACAGGATCAGGCAGAACAAGCAACACCTATTACATGTCTTTCTACACCACCACCAGGCATATATAACAGACCGTAAACCAAATTCCAAGGGAAAAATCTATACAGATCAAACAAGGTTATTTTTCCTGCCCTTACCCTATGAAGGAAATAACTTATCATGGCCAGAAAATATCACCTCGCTTGTCATTATGCAACAAGATCAATGACCTATGCTAACAAACAACCTCATTTGTTCCATCATGATAAAACTACATCAAATACACTCTAGCAACTACTTAGAAATAAATAGTATCTTCCAGCTCTAGACTACATTCAAATAATGCAGAATATAATTGTACTTTTGCATGTACCGTGCATGGAAGATCCAGTCGTAAAATCAAGCCATACAAAAATTGCCACAGTATTGATTGAAAGACCTATTTTATTATGTAGCAAGGAACCCGGTAAGCATCAAGGAAGTCCTGCTTGAGGTGTGTAATGATATTTATTACTTGGAAGAAAAATTTGTTTTACCTGTTAAATCAATGCACGGTTGCAGATATAGCAAATGATTTGGATGAAAATTTTTATTGATTGCTAATTTCAAATCATTGTTGAACATTTAGAATAAATATTTTCAGTTGAGGAAACAGAGTATTTTAATTTGAATGGAATGATGACATGCTTGATAATTTCGAAGATTGATTGATTTAAAAGTGTGCATTTTCACTTAGAAGGTTTGGCTCATTTAGAACTGAAAAATGTTAGATATAAAATGTGGTTTAGCCTTTCGTCCCCATTTTTGCTGTTAAATAGTACAGTTAGAAATTAGAAATTATTACTAACCTAAAGCATCAATATTTGGGGAGTGTTTTTTTTTAATTATTACTCCTCAATAAAGCTTTTCTGCAATAACATATAATTGCAGGTCCATGTTTTTCCGATTGTATTTCAATCGTGGATACTTTCTTACTTTTTAAGGCCAACTTTGATTCAACTTTCATCGCGCGGAGCGCGATACAATAGCTAGTTAAAAATTAAATTTGAATAGCTATCTGATCAGCTAATAATACGTTCGGTCCCTATTTATATTATTAAGTACAATAAATAAATGAACTCGATTTGTTAAGCTGCACTACAATAAATCAAGTCGAGTGTTAGGCTGCAGTACATTCATGTGTAAGTTATTATATATTTTTTTTCAACCTCCAAAAGAAAAAAAAAGTGTTTTTCATTCTGTGTTCGTACCATTCCAACCAACGATAGATATTTTCCTAATTTCATTTGTTGCATGTGGAAATGATGAGCATCAAAATATAAATTTATAAATTTTACTAAGTAATTATTGACAATTTTGTCTTTGAGTGATGATCTGTTGTAGGCCCGTTTCCACTGGTTAACTCTCTTTCATTAATTATTAATTAAACAAAGTTACATTTGTGGCGTGCGGTTGTGGATTAAGTTGAGAGAAAGCATCCAATTCTTTGCATCACTGTGTAAACTTTTGAGAGGATAATTTAATTTTCTTTTACCAAATGGGTAATATAGACACGAGATTTCTCCACCTCGATTGAAAAAGTAACTCATAGGAGAAGGAAGGAATCAATAGTTAAAAGATCCCACACCTTCTTGGCCACTGAAAATAAAATAAAATAAAGAGAAGCATCCAACAACACAATTCACCTTATTAGCCACCCCTCGTCGATGAACATTTGTTAGTTTAAGTTGGCATAGTTAACCTCATAACGGTCGTTGTTCGTTACTTATTTTGATTTTTATTACTTTCTAAAATAAGAGCAAAATTATAAACACTGTTGCTGAAAAAAAACCTTCGAGATTTAGATTGATGTCAAGTATTTTAACTTTATTATCTGCAAATAAATTGACTAGCATAATTTTGAGCTTTCGACTTCCACTTAAAAATTTATATATGAAATTTGTTCAAAATTGATTCTAAATTATACTGGTAATTAGAGTAAACATATAATTTATATAAAGGGTGCCGTGTCATATAATCTGTGGTAATGGTTAACCATAGAAATCTTTTAAGGAGTAATTGTGGCAGCTCTTGTAGAAATATTATGGACTGAAAAAAAAAATCGTAGAAAGATTTCAGCTAGAATCAATTCACGTTATTTAAATATTTTTTTGTAGTGAAAGCTTAAAATGGATGGAGGAGACCGCCCCTATATAGAAAGGTTTTATTATCTGTACGTGGGTAAGCTAGCAACTTAAATAAACTAGATCTGAAACGATAGATGCTCTGGTATCTTCTCTCATGGTCATGGAACAAAAATTACACATTAATAGATCGAACAACAAAAATTATTTAGATATTTTTCCACAGTATTAATGTAGAACTTTTAATTCCGCAAAGTGAATAATTTATTTCACCTCTCTTTACCTCTGTATCTTCTCTATGGGTGCGTTTGGATCGTTGGAAGAAAGAAGAAGAAGAAGGAAGAAGAAGAAAAAAAATTATAAATAATTCAAACTCTTCACAAAGTTACACACTTTCCAATACTTCTTCTCATCACTGTCTTTTGCTCAGAGAATTAGGAGTAACAAAGATTCAAAGAAGAAAATAGTATAAAGCAAATAAATAATAAACATGAGAAATGTTTTAATTTTTTTTTTGAAAAATAAATGCTGTATTATAGGAAAAACAATGGAATTTAAACTCGTTAGGATTATATGATTTATATATGTCCTGACAGAAAACCAGTCCATGCTAATACAAATTATACAATCCGACTCTGCTGTTGCGCGACACAGCGTGTAGCGCACTACGAGCCGTCTGATCTTGATCGGACGGTTCACTTTTTACGGGCCTATCAATCTAGGTTACATGCACGGGGCTCCCTTGTCCATTGGATCTTAATCAGACGGCCAGCGTACCGCGCGACACGCTGTGTCGCGCGGCAGCAGATCTGAATTTCAAATTATACAATCCGACCTAAGCGTTCAATGAATCTGGCCAGTTGGACTCGTCGCTGGGCCTTATCAAGTTTGTCTGACTTTAAAAGTACAAACACTGTAGGCCGTTGCCTCTATAGGTGTCAAACGTGCACAACGTACACGGAAGCAGCAGCTTCCGTGTACGTTCCGTTCTAATGGACGTAATGATATTAAGTTACGTTTATGTTTCGTTATTAAAACGTAACTAAATTTTTTTACGTTTACTGTTCCGTTAGATTAAACGGAACAAACGTTAAAAAACGTTAAAATTTGTTATGTTTTGAAATTTTTCTTTTAAAGATAAAATACGCCCGTAGGCCTTTCCATTAAGAAAAAACAGTTAAACATACAATAGTTTTCACTTATACTTCTGCACTAAGCATTTGAAACCACAAATTCTAGACCAGTAACAACTAACCATTCCAAAGAACCACATCTTAGTCAGCACCCGGATTAATAATACAAACCAAAAGATTAACCCTGGCTGCTTAACCCAAAAATTGCACAACTAAAAGGAAATAGTTTAAATAAAAGAAACCGATAACTCTTCTATGCCAACGACCACACACACTCCAGGTGCAAACTTGTACTCATGACAAAGAGGAGTTATCGTTTGAAATTGCTGTCAAAACAATTTGCAAAGATATTCATGTTGTTGTTTTAAGACTTACCAGTAAGCCAATAGAAAGTACAAATCAAGCAAAAAAAAAATGAAAAAGCCAACCAGCTAGTCTTACAAATCTAATTAAAACCCAATCGAAATGGAAAAGAAACTGTTTTTTAATAATTGCATAATTACATAAAAACTGGTACCAGAAAATCAGAAAAAACTGGTACCAGTAAATTTTCAATAATTACAAAAACTGAATACCAGTCTGACCTGGTACCAGTAAAGAGAAACAACGTCAGGTGGGATTTTAGAAAAACCAGTAAAAAGGACATACTTCACGACAAGCTTATTTGGTACTGAAAAAGAAGGTCGAAGAAGAAGATGTTGCTGCTGCACAGAAGGACTGCTTGTACAGCGACAATGATGCTGCTACTGCACAGAGAAGAAGGTCGCCTCTAGTGGTGGTGTTGCATCTGGTGTTGCCTCTGGTTAGAGAGATGGATCACTCGTGGTGGGTTGGTGCTCGGGTCAGATAGAGAGAGAGAGAGAGAGAGAGAGAGAGAGTTGTGAGTTGCGGTCAGAGAGGCCATCGGAGAAAAGGGAGAGGGTGGGGCTCGAGTGAGGGAAGAGGCAGGCGATGTGGTGAGAGAGTCCATCGGAGAAGAGAGGTAGAAGGTGGGGCTCGAGTAAGGGAGGAGGCAGGCGATGTGGTGAAAGAGTCCATCGGAGAAGAGAGGGAGAGGACGCAGCTCGAGTGAGGGAGGAGGCACGCGAGAGAATTTCTAGGGTTTGCACACGGCGCTCCCATCTCCTCTATTTCTTCGCCACCACACAAGCTGCACAATCCCTCTCCTCAATTTCTTCGCCAGCTCACATCTCCATTGTTTTATGGGCTGAGATTTATGGGCCGACGTAAAAAACGTTAACAAACGAAACGGAAATGAGTCGTTTCGTTTACGTTCCGTCTGCCTGGACGAAACACCATTCCATTCCGTCCACTGTTCCGCTTCTTGAAACGTAAGCAAAATCTATTGCGTTTCTGTTCCGCCAGGACGGAACGGAACGGAAAACGTGCGAAACGGCACGGTATTGACACCTATAGTTGCCTCCACAACCGATCTAATCCAATCATTTAAAATTCTTATCATTATATTTTTATTATAATATTTGGTGCGTTAATTTTTTGCATGGATTGAAATGTCGTCCTTTGATTAAACAGGATATACTGAATTTTTTTTTATTAATTAGCGGTATATAATATATATCATTCATATATTGGGATAAATCTGGGTTGGTTAATTTTTAGAATCGAAAAGTCATTGACATGCACTCGTCAGTCGTAACTCGTAAGGTTTATACATGTGTGCATTCTTCAAAAGCAAAGTTTCTGACTATTTTCTTCTTCTTTCCCCCCTTTCTAAATTAACTGTATGGGATGTGACTTAATTGGAACTTGAGGGCTGAACTGAACTCTTATAGGCTATAACCAAAGCATTAACGATAATCAAGCCCCTACTTCGGGGCTGAATAGCTATATGCCTATATTCTACATCTCAAACGGGATAGCATCGTTTCCAAACAAAGTGATCTCGAGTAAGACCCAAACGTATTGATTATTGGGCCTCACATTAGTGGCCCAATAAATATTGCACCTTCGGTAAGACCCAAAATTTGTATAGATGATATTGGGCATACAAAGTTGTTAACAAAGGGAAAGACAAAGGTATACATTGGTTTAACTAACTTATTTTTCAGACCGGTCATTGTGAAGTATTGAGACGCAAATGATGCATTGCATTGTCGTAGTGTACTTGATGAGGAATATCAATATTAGTGATAGCACTGCAAAGTATATCGGTTGAGATTGACTTTTAATTTATACTAGTTCTAATTTCGCGTGTTGTGCGATTCATTTATTTTTTAATATATTATGAAATGGTCTTCTAATGAGTGTAGATATGGTATGGGAATTTTTGCAAACAGATATAATATATAGGGTCATCGTTACTGTAGAATGAAATGGAGAATCGTGTGGTTAAGGCTGATAATGATGAAACTATGATAAATCCCTGTAGTTCTGAATAAAGGAGAGAAACCACCTTTTTAAGACTACTCGGAAATGTTGAGGACAACAATACAAAATTCGATGCAGCCTTGTTGATACAAAACTACAAAAGGCAAATAATTTCAATACAAATTACATACAACTTTCATATCCCATAAAGAAAATAAGTACACAAACAAGTGCTAATATGATTAATTAACTTGTTACTGAAAACTCAAATACATAAATAATAAATAATTTAACACACTTAACATAAACAGCTTGTTTGAGAAATCACCAGTACATGGATAATTAAATTAAACATCCCAAACACAAAGGCAGCTTAAAATTAAGAAATTAAAGAAGAGGCACGCAACGTGAGGGAGATAAATCGACCAATCATTCTTCAGTAATCTCATTACTTTCGCTACCATTATCAGGATGCTGGGTGTTAGTCGAACGATCTTGAGTAACCTCATTTCTCTCGGTTTCACAATTGGGAGGCGGGATGAATTGGGACCTAGTAAGAATGCCAGCATGTGTTAGCAATGCCCATAATTGTGTGATCAACTCGTTGTTTTCCAAAATTTCCTCATGACCCTTGACATTATCGGATGGGGCCATGAACAACAGCATCTCCACCCAAAACTCAGACAACATTGTCCATACTTTTGTTCCATTGCCAGCTTGACCCTCCATATCATAAGATGACGCAGCCAGTTCCAGTAACATTTTGGCCAGCTTGGCACCCTTTTCAAGCACTGGTTTTTCATTCCATGTAACTTCCTCACCCATCATATAGTTGTAGTGATTCCTCCTTCTAGGGTCCTGAGTCTCCTGACCAGATGAGCGACCAATGACAGATATTTCTTCTCTCACACCTTTATACAAATTTTTGACCCACTCAACCTCGTCTGGTAATAGCTCTGGAAGAAATGCTACAAGATAGTGACAATAACGGGACAAGGTTAAGGCGACCTTTCTGTCCTTCTCAAAAACATCATTCTTTTTTTCAGGTGGGGATTTTAGGTGAAAGAGGGTTGTAGCAATGTGCCAAACCAGGATTGCCTCTGTGATACTTGTATTAGGCCGGTAAACAAAATCCAAATGCTCCCATATGCCATGCCTTTTAAGTGCAGTTTCTCCATTGGTAAGTTGGCCACCCCTCTCAAATTTGGTTTTCAAAGAATTCAGTATGGCTTTGTTTACCTCAGTTGTGGGTGCTTTTGAAAAAAAAATTCTACTAATCCACTTTACAAAGGGTGCAAGAAATGTGACATTGACTATCAATCGATAAACATTCTCAATACTGGTATCAAAAATTGAATTCTGAATTCTGGCTTGCTCGGGATTCACAACTGGATTATATGAGTACTCCTTTATGATCTTAGTTCGGAATAATAATAATCCAACTAGGCTGCTATGAGTTGTGTTCCGCTCAGCAGGGTTTATTGTTGCTGAGCTATGGGATGTGCTAAACTTGGCAGGGTTTTCCATGTACTTTTTAACAAGATTAAAATTGGACCAGTTATGATGTAATGTCGATAGAGTGTTCAAGTTTATTCCCATATAAATACACGCTAAAAAAAGGAGGATTGTGATGATTATATCAAGAGAAGAGAAAATTTTCATCACTATCGAACCTCGTCCAAAAATGTGAAAAAAGCAATGACTGTGTACATCTTGTGCTATATGGGATAGCCATGTCGAACTCTTTTTACAAATTGTATAGATAAAGTAAAACCCAGTACCATACGGGATGTAAAAACCGATCAGAACAAAATATTTATACCAGGAATAGTAAATATAAGCTGGTGACATGGCATGTGAAAATTCTGAAACGAACCTCAGCTCATTTTGGATAATGCAGAATACCCTATCAGCTGGGTTTCTTGCTCCATTTCTTCTTTCTAGCGGAATATCTTCATTGCAGCCAATGTAGCCAACTAATCCTTCTCGTACAAATTCAAGGGCTTTTCTGCTTCCAACCTCATTTAGTGGGAGATTGACAAACCTTCGCATCAACATTTTGGACAAAGCAAGTGATAGGCAAGTGTCGCGCCAATCAGGATGTGCCAAAGTGCATGTTTCATCTTCAGACGAGTTGTGCTGAAAAACTCTTCCAATTGTGAGCTTCCCTTCTGAATTAGACTTTATGCGACCAAGGTTGCAACCATTCTCACAAATGTCTATCTCATGATTTTCCTCACCCATGACAATGTAGTCACATTTGTCTAGTGGTGTGGTCGTGAGATCATCTAATTCTTTCATGTAATTTTGTATAAGTTTCGCGTTCTTACCTATTGAATAGGAGTCTTTGGCTTTGCATGAAGCTACTCCAGTCAGGATCTCAAAGGTAATAGAATAAGCGCAAACTGCCAAGAGACTCGCCCTGAGTCCATTTAGAGGTGTATTGCCATACACAAGATAGCTCACCCATAACAAGCGCACCAATTGCGCTGCTGACTTCTTTAATTCCCAATCGGAACCAGCAGACTGCACCTGAATGAGCTCAATGAATACCATCCAAACGAGAATAAGTTGAGCTCTTCCTTCCGGATATATTTGCCTCACTTGTGAAAACATATAAGACATGAGCGGGAGGAAAAGGGCATAGGCTGAAGAAAGGACAGTGCCCAGTATTTTTCTTGTGAAAATATTTAAATATAGATGAATTGGAGTATTACACAAAATAACAGATGCAATGATGCAGGATGTGATAGCCATTAGGCTCTCAGCTGCAAGTTCGTAGGTGCACGAATAATTGCGGCTGTTATCCATGGTTAGATCTTCAGTATCTCTGGAATTTGTTGGCCTCTTTGGCCTCGGTAGAGGTCGTTTGCACTTTTTTTTAGCGAATGTTAACAGTGGCCAGATTTGATGTGAGTATATATATGGTTTTGTTGAAATGCCTGGAAGAAGGGAGTTGGTGAAGTTTGTGTTGGGTGAAGGTTGATGATTGAGTTGGTCTCGCATCAGTGAAACAAGAGTTATGCGCTAATATGTTGGAGATGACCGGTAGGAGCTGGTAGAGTGGTAGTCAACATTGCGGTAGGTAAAGGTTTTATTCTTTTTCCTTCAAAAGATGACAGACATATATACATCATAGACAACTTAATTTTGGTGTAAGTCGTTCTTTATTACACGCTTTCATTCACAATTAGTACAAATTGATCCACTTGAAATTTGAAAATTCACACAATAAATCTGGGCCCGATAAACTTAGTGGGTTAGTTTGGTCCTGTACAAATTGTCTACATTTTTACGCGTCACGACTAGGGCCTATCAAACGTGTGTAAACGGAGACGAACAGGCCATTTCGTTTGCCGTTCCATTTTTTGTGACGGTACACGTCGGAATTTTCGTTAGTCGTTCCGTTTTGACGGAACGTCGAAATTTGATCTGTATTATACTCGAACGTATGAGTAAATCTGTTCTGTTTAACTGTTCCATTTTTTAAACGAAATAAATTTCAGTTTCGTTTGCTGTTCTATTTCGACGGAATGAAACAAAAAACATCGAAACGGTATATCGTTGACTGACCTAGTCATGACTAACACTTTTTTAAATTTGGAGCTGCTTTTGAAGAAAAGGAATAATTATCTACCGCACTTCCACAGTTGGAGTTCCATCAAAAGTAGTAAAACAAATAATAGAATTTGGTGACCTAATATTGCTCACCTTTACTCTAGAAAGACTCGTGCAGTTTTACTTTGAAAATAGTAAAATTAAATATTTTTTTAGAAAATTGATTACTGTCATTTGTAAATTTTTTCATCATCTCTTACCATCGCTAAATAAAAAGTGAACAAATAAAATAGATAAAATGAACATCTATAGTGATCAAAATAGACTTAAAATTTATGTTTGATCGACATTTCTATGCATTCTTTTAGGAGGTCAGGATGGCAGTCAAACTAGAAGAATATTTAAGAATAAAGTGTGCTTGTTGTAAATGATTTGTCCTCAACGTATTTATGTTTTGTCATTCAACCTTTGATATTTATCCGATTTATTGCTTGCTGTAAAAGATCAAGTCTTTATTTAACGGAAGACTGTACCATACTACCATAGGCTGTGGGGTGTTAGACCTGTTTAACGTGTAAAACCACAACGGAATGGCCCATTTCGTTTGCCCTTCCGTTAGATAAACGATATATTGTATTTTTTACGTTTGACGTTTTGTTCTAGTAACGGCATCAAATTTTGTACCGTTCATGTTCCGTTCTACGTTCAAACATTTTCATTACAAAATACCTTACAAAACTTGTAATTTTGCAGAGAAAAAACATTACCCAAGCATTCATACGACAGATATTAATAGCCACGCAAGTATTACAACAAAAAAAAAAGCATTCATACAACAAAGACTTGATCTTTTACAGCAAACATATAATTTATATAAATGGTGACGTGTCATATAATCTGTGGTAATGGTTAACCATAGAAATCTTTAGGAGTAATTGTGGCAGCTCTTGTAAAAATATTATGTAGTGAAAAAAAAAATTGTAGAAAGATTTCAGCTAGAATCAATTCACGTAATTATTTAAATAATTTTTTATAGTGAAAGCTTAAAATGAATGGATCAGGCCGCCCCTATATAGAAAGGTTTTATTATCCGTACGTGGGTAAGCTAGCAACTTGAATAAACTAGATCTGAAACGATAGATGCTCTGGTATCTTCTCTCATGGTCATGGAACAAAAATTACACATTAATAGATCGAACAAAAAAAATGATTTAGATATTTTTCCACAGTATTAATGTAGAACTTTTAATTCCGCAAAGTGAATAATTTATTTCACCTCTCTTTAGCTCTGAATCTTCTCTGTCTTTTGCTCAGAGAATTAGCAGCAAACAAAGATTCAAAGAAGAAAATAGTATAAAGCAAATAAATAATAAACACGAGAAATGTTTTAATTTTTTTTTGAAAAATAAATGCTGTATTATAGGAACAATAATGGAATTTAAACTCATTAGGATTATATGATTTATATGTCCTGACAGAAAACCAGTCCACGCTAATACAATCCGACCTAAGCGTTCAATGTATCTGGCCAGTTGGACTCGTCGTTGCGCCTTATCAAGTTTGTCTGACTTTAAAATACAAAACACTGTAGGTCGTTGCCTCCACAACCGATCTAATCCAATCATTAAAATTTCTTATCATTATATTTTTATTATAATATTTGGTGCGTTATTTTTTGCATGGATTGAAATGTCGTCCTTTGATTAAACAGGATATACTGAATTTTTTTTTATTAATTAGCGGTATATAATATATATCATTCATATATTGGGATAAATCTGGGTTGGTTAATTTTTAGAATTGAAAAGTCATTGACATGCACTCGTAAGTCGCAACTCGTAAGGTTTATGCATGTCAGCA
>JAMFTS010000834.1:0-28501 GCA_028095005.1 Rhynchospora pubera
CTTCTGCTTGTATCCTTATGTATTTTCGCCCTCTTTCTCTTATTCATTAGGACTGATCTTTTCGAATTTAATCAAATTGATTAATAGATAGAATTTGCTAAAATCACTTGAATTAGTTAAGCTAAGCTTGCAAATTGGATTTTTCGAAGATTCTTACTTAACTTCCCATTTAGAAGCTAATAAAGGAAAGCAAATTAAGAATTTGCAGTATTCTCTATCGATCTATTGAATAACATCAAGTTATGGATAGATAAGGAAAAGAGGGATTATGTAGCATTTCGGTATCGGTCGAAACTGCGTTGCTATGCCATAGGAGAGATAGCTATACTGATTCGGTATACTCGAAATAAACTTTTGGTACAAAATGGACGATCTCACAAAGATAGAAAAAAATAGCAGTATAATAGTTTTATCTATTTTTGATCCTATCTTTTACGGAATCAATTCCCTTTTTTGAATGTACAAAAATTTGTGGAGCTCAGCATGTCTGGAAGCACAGGAGAACGTTCTTTTGCTGATATTATTAGCAGTATTCGATACTGGTTATTCATAGCATTACTATACCTTCCTTATTCATTGCGGGTTGGTTATTCGTCAGTACGGGTTTAGCTTACGATGTATTTGGGAGTCCTCGGCCAAACGAATATTTTACGGAAAGTCGACAAGGGATTCCATTGATCACCGGACGTTTTGATTCTTTAGAACAACTTGATGAATTTAGTAGATCCTTTTAGGAGGCCTTCAATGACTATAGATCGAACCTATCCAATTTTTACAGTACGATTGGTTAGCTGTTCACGGATTAGCTGTACCTACCGTTTTTTTTTAGGGTCAATATCAGCAATGCAGTTCATCCAACGATAAAATGAATTTCAATTAGAAAGCTATGACACAATCAAATCCGAATGAACAAAATGTGGAATTGAATCGTACCAGTCTATACTGGGGTTTATTACTCATTTTTGTACTTGCTGTTTTATTTTCGAATTATTTCTTTAATTGAAAGAGAATAATTCTCTTTATTTTATTGCATTCGTTCGGAAAGATACGACTGTCATTATTATCCATGACTGTTTTTGTCTCGAGCATGACTACATTAAATGTGGAGGAAAGTAGGAGAAATGGCCGATACTACTGGAAGGATTCCTCTTTGGCTAATAGGTACTTTAACAGGTATTCTTGTGATAGGTTTAATAGGTGTTTTCTTTTACGGTTCATATTCTGGACTGGGCTCATCACTCTAGTAATTTTTAATTACTAGGATGGACCGGATTTTTCACATTCAAAAGTAAGAACTTAGCGGGTCCTTACCCTCTTTTGTTTGATTAGAGCGGAAAGGACCCACTAAGTCCTTACTCTTATAAGGTAAGGAGACTTTGATTTATTGCATAAATCAAAACTGCAAGGATGTGTTGTTCTAATGGTTCAAACCTTTTGATTTTTTTGATTCTTAATCATGTTTGATCAACCTTAATTTATTAGTTGATTCATAATCTCTATTTTTCATCCCACAATATTCACTCGTATGAAAGAAACAAGAAATAAGAAATTATTTGGATTTTCTGAATATAGAAAAAATTCATTTCTTTCTATAGATGAGATACTCTTTCATTCATTTTTAGTAAACTACTAGAACCTGAATCTAAACTACTTTTTTGATCAAATTGTAGGATCAAAAAACTTTGATCTGATCCTAAATCAAATAAGGATTTTGATATTCGTCAAAATACAGTTCAACTTTGCGCTAAAACAGTCAAAATATTTTTTTTCTTCAAATTAAAAATGGAATTGTATTTAGGAAGTGAATAAATTCTATTTTGTCAATTAATTACTTCCCAACAGAAACCCTTTTTTCCTTTGTTCACTACTTTGTCTGAACCGAAACCAAAAAGTTTTAATAAACCGGTAAACAAAGAATTCTTATTTCAATACAAGACGACACAAGAAAAGAGTACAAAATCTTTTTTCTTGTGTCGATAAAATCGAAGATTAGAAAGACAAGTAATCCCCCCCAAAAAAAGTATTTGTTTCTTTCATTTTTCCCACCTTTACCACTTCTTTTGTATTTAGTAATATGTTTACTAAGGGATAAAAGAAAAGAGAGAGAAAGCAAAAGAATTTATAGGATTTTCGGATAATCCATAATTGTATCGATCGACAAGAAATCAACTAAATGGATTAACATCCATTTATGGATTTAAAAATTCATTTCATACAATTGAACTTTTTCAAACTGTTTCTTTTTCAGAACTAAAAATACTTGTGCAAAAATAACAGATGTGAAAAAGAACAAAAGGCCTTGGATGCGTAATGGATCTTGAAGAACTATTTCCGCATCTCCCTGACCAAAACCCCCTACATTAGGATTGCTTGTTAATGGTTGATCAAGCTTGATGGATTCACCCTCTGAAACAAGAAGTTCTGGCCCCGGAGGTATAATATCAACCGATTGACGTCCCTCTGACGCATCAACTGTGGTTATTTCATAACCACCCTTCTCTTTACGTACTATTTTGCTTACTATACCTGCTGATGTAGCATTATAGACTGTGTTGTTACTCTTGCTACCGTCAGGATAAATCTGACCCCTCCCTCTGTTCCCACCTACATATATGGGATATTTTAAGAAGTGAATGTCTTTCTTCGTAGAAGGGTCAGGGGAAAGAATGGGAAAGACAATTTCCCTATATTTCTGACCAGGAACAGGACCTATTACAATAATATTTTTCTTATTGGGATGATAACTCTGAAAAGACAAATTTCCTATCTTTTCTTTCAACTCAGGAGAAATACGATCAGTTGGAGCTAGCTCAAACCCCTCGGGTAAAATAAGAACAGCACCCACATTCAAACCCCCTTTTTTACCATTAGAAAGAACTTGTTTCAATTGCATATCATAAGGAATTCGAACAATGGCTTCAAATACAGTATCAGGAAGCACAGCTTGCGGAACTTCAATCTCCACGGGCTTATTAGCTAAGTGACAATTGGCACATACAATTCGTCCAGTTGTTTCTCGCGGATTTTCATAACCCTTTTGTGCAAAAATGGGATATGCATTTGAGATAGATACCTGGCTTAGTACATATATCATGATCGATACAGAAACATAAATGGATCGAGCCATTTGTTTTTTTACCCAACAAAAAGGATTTCTATTTTGCATGGCCAATTCTAAATCCTAGAATTTTTACAATAAATTAGATAGGGAACTAGTATAGTTCCCTATCAAAAATCTGTTGTCATTGTACTGGAATAGTCCTATTCCAATATAGGACTAATATCTTGAACAGGTAAAAATATCAAAAAGTCATTAAGATTGAAAATGATCCTTTTTATTTTAGAAAGCAAAAGGGTTCTTATGGAATTGATATAAGAAATCAAATAAGTTCTTCATTCATTCATTGAATGATAAATTACTACAAGCGAAGGAGATACACGATTTAAATAATGGAAGATCCAATATTTCACAATAGTATCTAAAATAACTGGAAAAGTAGAAACAAGACCAAATATAATCTGATCCTTATATGCCAACCCAAAATCGTTGTAGACCGAGCCAATTAGGAGTTCCCAACCGTGAGTTGAATGAAATCCAATTCCTAAATCAGTAACTAAAAGAATTGAGAAAGCTTTTATTGTGTCACTTAAGTTAGATAGGAATTCTTGACCCCATGAATTAAGAATGATAAGTTCCTCATTACCCAGAATAAAATAACCACTTAAAATACTGAAACAGATTATATTTGTTGAAAAATGCAAAAGGATATGCAGATTATATTCATTGCATGTTTTAACTAATTGGATCGTTTCCTTGTGGATTCCTATATGGAGTTTTTTTATATATGTTTCCAAGTCCATTTCTTCTAACAGAAAAAGGTCTTCGAATTCTATGAATCTTTCTAGAACATGTTTCTCTTGAATTCTATTCAAGAGAGTTTCGGATTGACTAGTATTCCACCAATTACTAATCAGAAGTTCCAAACATTTTTGAAATGCAAGAAAGACTGACCAGGGCAAAAATGCTATAGATGCAAAATATGGGAGAGAAGACAATGTTTTCTTTTTTTTCATTTTGGATTTGTAAATGAAATACTTAATCAACCTCCTTTATCCAATGACTCTAAAGGATATTGATTTCTTTGATTGAAGGAAACACGAGTTTTCTAACAAGCACGGTATAGAATCTAGGGATCTATTCTTATTTTCTTTCGATTCTAAATTAGTTTTTAGATTTTGAAGATCTAGAAAGAGTATAGAAATAGAATAAAGGTTCTTTTTTTTTTTTACTGTTTCGAAGTCTTTCACCATGCTGTATAGCCAAAACTAAGAAAACCAAGATATCAATTCAAAATCTTGTACCTCACAGGATTTCTCACGAAAATCCTGTTCTCTACTTCATCAATTTATTAGTTCTACTTTTTTTCTAGTAGCAATTTTCTAGTATACCAGGATGGGGTTGGAACCCACACCTACGTATACGAGCTATATCTGGATATATAAAAAATAGTATACCAAAAATTTCTTCTTTTCTGAATTGATTATTAAATTCGAATCTACTTATTCGAATTTCTTATAGTAATATTCATTGTAATTTCATATACGTATTTCTCTTTTTCTATGTTCTACTTTTTTTTATTTTATTCTATGTGTGTTTTATTCGGTGTGAATCGGGGAAACAAGGGAAACGAAAATCGAAGAATGGAATATGTTTTGTTCAAATGAACATTTAGAAAAGACTTCAATTGGATTCAAAATTGAATCCGTGAATTCCTTCTCTTCTGTCTGAGAAAACTTTGAATTTTGCAATTCATTTCAAAATACTTCAATAGGTACACACAAAAAATAGGCCAATTCGACAGCTTTTTGTTCAATCTCGCGCGGCGTCAAGAAATTCTCATCCGTACGAGTCAAGGGAATAGACCCTTGACCCCTGATTTCCATATAAAGTACACGACGCGAATAAAAGCCCTCTTTATCCTCAATTCTGATTGATTGAATATCTTTCATAAGGAAGCGAAGAAAGATGCGACGATTTAATCCAGGGAATCCCCAACGAAAAATACAAACTATTCCTTTTTTTCTATTAAATTGGTCATAACCATTACCTACATTCCAAAAAATTATGCACCACAAGTAAGAACTCATGAATAGACCTGCAATCCCGTAGAAAGACATTACGATTCCTTGGGGAAAAAAAAGGATTTCTTGAGATGGAAATACGGATATGAGATTTTTATCAAGATAACTGGAAGTTCCAACCACTAAGAATCCTAGTGAACCTAAAAAAAGGATAAAAGACCAAAAAAAATTACTTGTTTTTCGAGACCCCCTTAGAAATTCTATCCATATATCTTTTGATCGCCAATTCATATTCATACTATACTAGATCCAGTTGCATTCGATTGAAATTCAGATAATAACCCAAAATTGACTTTCTTTTTCTTGAGCCTCAAGAAACTTTTATCAACCAGCATTTCGAATTGATTAGATAGAATAGATATTAGCACTCTTTGAAAACTACCAATTACTCTAAATTATGTAGAGTAATTGGTAGTTTTCTTTCCTATTTATTCAAAATATTCGCTGATCCACCTTAAATTAACTATACTCGGTAGATCTAGGCTCTATACAATATTATTTTTTTGTACATAAAAAAAGAAAAAAATAATTGAAAATGCCGGAAAAACGAGGCCTATTAAAGGTACAAAAATAGAAGGTAAATTAAGATCTGTCATAGAAAGGATGTCTCGATTTGAATTTTATATTCGTATATATCTATATTTCAATTTCTTTGTTTTTTTTTTTCTTTTGATCATATGTTCCTTATGATCCGCTTATTGAGGAAGATCATTGCTTTTTTGATTTCTAGTTTCCGTATCGAACAACAATTCAGAAGGATCGGAATCTTCCTCCACTTGAAAATCCTCTGTAGTTTTTTGATCCTACCTAGTCTTTGAATTTGAATCAGAATCACTGATTTCGATCAGTACTATATCCCCCACGTGTATACGATTATGACATATATTGCCCTAGAGATAACCCAGAACGATTTGACTATTATGATCCAAACGCATGTGGAATAGGATATCTTTGATCAGTTCCACAATGGTTCTTTTTTCCCTCTAAAAAGAAAAAAAATAGGAATTCAGGATTTAATTCATTTCGTTTTAGTTCGGCGAAAAAGGAAAAATTTTATGAATTCTTATTTGCTTAGGTTCAAATCTGACGAGAATAGTATTCTACGACTAAAAACTCGTTTATTCGCAAACCGATTTCTTTCCTATCTATTATTTGATGTACTCGTCCTTCATTGTTTTTTGAAATAGTCAAATGTTTTGGTAATGTATTTTTTTTAGATGACTTAATAGATTTTTGAATCAGGTCAAAAGATGTTTCATTATCTTTTGTAGTAATAATATCTCTGGGTTTGCAACGATAACTTGGTATATCAACTATATGACCATTAACTAAAATGTGTCTATGGTTCACCAATTGCCTAGCTCCAGGAATAGTTGGAGCCATACCCAATCTAAAAAGGATATTATCCAAACGCATTTCAAGTAGTTGTAACAAAACTTGACCTGTGGATCCCTTGCTTTTTCCAGCGATATGCATATATCGAACTAATTGTCGTTCTGTCAAACCATAATGAAAACGTAATTTCTGTTTTTCTTCTAAGCGAGTACCATATTGTTTTTTTTTTTTACTAAAAGTAATTGATTCTTTTTTAGGATCAAATTGGAATTGATATTTTTTTTTTTGAATTAGTCCTGGTAAAGTTCGCAGACGACGTATTTTTTTGAAACGAGGTCCTCGATAACGAGACATAAAGATTCCTCCTTTTTTCTTTTATTTTTTATGAGAATTTCATTTTATACAATAAATCGAAATGAAAACTACACTAAAGGATAAACAAAACAAGATCAACTAAAGGAAAATACTCAAAAAAAGACGTTGTATCACCATAGGGATTTTTTGCATCTAGATTTTTTGGATTGAGAGTTGAGGCTCTCTCTTTTTTCTGTAGAGATTTTATTCCTATACTTTCAATTAATCTTTTTTTTATGAAATGAAAAATTTCATATAAGAAATCATAGATATAGATCAAAATTGTATTCACTTAACCTTAACTGAAAACTTTTTTTTCGTTCTTAAAAAGAAAATCACTGAGATAAAATAAAACAAAATATATCCTATATTTCTATAGGAACATATTTTTTTGATACATATCATCTTTCTTTTACTTCAAAAAAGATCAAGAATTTTTTGATCAATTCGAAAATGAGAATACGGCAGTAACATGCAAGTAGATCAATTATACAAATTTTTGCTCAACCTTTATCTTAAATTAACACCATGATATTAAATGGAAGTGAAACTTCATAATATTTGAAGTCGATAATATATAAGATCAAAAAAATAGACACCAAAGATTCCTATTTCTTTGGACTCTATTTTTTTTTGTCGAATTCTAGTTAGAATTCAAAGTTTCCATACCGCTGACAAAATTCAAAACTCATTGCCTATTCTTTAGTCTACACATCAACTGTCTACTCATTTCTTTTTTTTTTGAATTACCCTTTTTTCTTTATTTATTTACTATATTATTGAAGAATAAAAATATATTCGTACTAATTCAGAATATAGTAATTAGGTTTTGAAACCTAGAATAAAAAGGCCTTTCTTTGAATCTAAGAGACTAATTCTCTTATTAAGTACAAACATATCCTGAATAATTTCGATAAATTCAACAGTTCTTTCTGGTTTGGCTGGTTTGGAAAAATGAATGTGGTATTTTACTAAGATTTTTCTTTTTATTTCATTGAAATAAATCAGTTCTTAGAATGCACTTCATTTCAGAATTGAACTTTCGCTTTAACAAATTCTTCTTCATATAATATGAAGAAAATGTAATCCGGTTTTTCACTTCATAAAAGAAAAATACGTGGGACGGAAGGATTCGAACCTTCACAATAACGGGACCAAAACCCGTTGCCTTACCGCATTGGCGACGTCCCCTTCCCATTTTGATTCAAACCTAGTAGAGATTATTAATTTTTTTTTTATAGAGTAAGACAGAATGAATGCTGTAACCAAGGGATTGGTTATTAGAATGATCAACTATTATTCTAATGCTTCAAGATCAGATTATGACGTGTACCAAGGGCTATAACTTTGGTACGATTCTCGAAATTCGTACGGTTCTCAAAAAAATCAATCAAAAATTAAGGATACTCCCTCCCTTTACTACTTCCTATCGAAATAGTCGTCCGTTACATTAGCTTATTATATGTACCTTTTCTATCAGTGTCAAATTACCCGAAAATTCTAGATGTCGACTCAAAATTATGGAGTCTTCTAAATATAGAATGATAAAATAATCATTCAATCCAAAAAATAGCATTGTGAATATTCAAAAATATTCTATTTCAAGATGTCAATATGACCATATCACATATATTGATATGGTCATATTGACCAATGTTTAGTAAAACAATTTTGAGTAACATTGAGTAAAAAAATTGTCTTTTAGTGAGAATTTCGATTCTCAAAATTATGAATCAATCCATAAAAATAGCATTTTGAATCAAAAAAAAAACATTGTTAATATTAGCCCACTTAGCTCAGTGGTTAGAGCATCGCATTTGTAATACGATAGTCATCGGTTCAATTCCGATAGCGGGCTTTTTTTTCTTTTTTTACAGGATTTAGGATAAAAAAAGATGTCATATGACAATATAAATATATTGATATATGACATCTTTTTTGTCAAGTAGTTTTGTAAAACTATGTTTACTAAACAAATTTTTTAGTAAGTCGTAGTAAATCAATTTCTTTTTCATTTAGAAACAAAATGGGCTTTTAGTGAGAATTTCGATTCTCAAAATTATGAATCAATCCATAAAAATAGCATTTTGAATCAAAAATTAAGGATACCCCCTCCCTTTACTATTTCCTATCGAAATAGTCGTCGGTTACATTAAGTTATTCTAATGATGTTTTCTATCATTGTCAAGTGATCCGACAAATTCTATCAAAATTATGGAGTCTTCTAAATATAGAATGATAAAATAATCCTTCAATCCAAAATGAATATTAAAAAATATTCTATTGTCAAGATGTCAATATGACAATATCACATATATTGATATTGTCATATTGACCAATGTTTAGTACTTTTTCATTTAGAAACAAAATGGGCTTTTAGTGAGAATTTCGATTCTCAAAATTATGAATCAATCCAAAAAATAGCATTTTGAAACATTGTTATTATTAGCCCACTTAGCTCAGTGGTTAGAGCATCGCATTTGTAATACGATAGTTATCGGTTCAATTCCTATAGCGGGCTTTTTTTCTATCAATTTTTACCATGGAAAAGGGAATATCCTACTGCTAAATTCTGCTTAGTTTCTTTTCCTTTAGGTAAAAAAAGGAGATGTTTTGAATCCTTGAATCATAGTCAACTCCCAATTCAAGATCAGATTATGACGTGTACCAAGGGCTATAACTTTGGTACGATTCTCGAAATTCGTACGGTTCTCGAAAAAATCAATCAAAAATTAAGGATACTCCCTCCCTTTACTACTTCCTATCGAAATAGTCGTCGGTTACATTAAGTTATTCTAATGATGTTTTCTATCAGTGTCAAGTGATCCGACAAATTCTATCAAAATTATGGAGTCTTCTAAATATAGAATGATAAAATAATCCTTCAATCCAAAAAATAGCATTGTGAATATTCAAAAATATTCTATTTCAAGATGTCAATATGACAATATCACATATATTGATATGGTCATATTTACAATGTTTAGTAAAACAATTTTGAGTCAAATGAAGTAGAGTAGATAATTAGCTTATTATATTTTTTAGATTATTAATTATCTTGATAATTCATATAATATGAAGAAAATGTAATCCGGTTTTTCACTTCATAAAAGAAAAAAACTTGGGACGGAAGGATTCGAACCTTCGCAATAACGGGACCAAAACCCGTTGCCTTACCGCTTGGCGACGCCCCATTCCCATTTTGATTCAAACCTAGTAGAGATTATTAATTATCTTGATAATAATTATTGTTGTCAAGTAAAAATATATCAAGAGTTTGATTGAATATCTTCACTTCCATACATCAAAACGAAAGTGCTCAATATATCAAAGAGGCTTTGAAATCACTTGTATAATATACCTATAGAACTATATAGGATAGTTGTGTATAAAGATAAAAAAGGGACAAAAAAGAAATCGAACATTTTCTTTTCCTTTTTTTGTTTTTGGAGAAAGCGAGAAATTCTCAATTCTAGAGAATCTATAGAGAAAAAAGCCCGTTCTCGGTGTCGAACCGATGACCATCGCATTTGTAATGCGATGCTCTAACGCATGAACCAAACGGGCTCACATAAGAAAATGACTATCGATAGAAATTCCCATGAAAAATATTTCACTTTTTTCCTTCGAAACGTTGATATGGAACATCTAAAATTTTATTTAGGCGAGAATCTCTCACATAGATGACTGTCCCTTAAAAAGGTCTCTTAAAATCAGAGATTTAGATAGACCTCTCTAACTCGATTTTTCATCAACTTAAGACGACTGACTTCCTAAAAAAAACTTTTCCACTTCTATCCCGAGGTCCTTAATACTCCTTTTTGAACATGAAATTCAAAGGATGATAAAAAAAACAAAGAAAAACGAAAAAACTGTGATACAAGCTTTTAGTATTCCAAATCTGTTTTACGATTTATTTTATCTTAAGAATTTGATCTACCTTTTTTGAAAAAAGGTGGATCAAATCTACTAGTTACAGAAGATTTGGGAATGAGTTGGATATCTTAAGTATTGGAATCCCTTTATTTTGAGTTTGTCTAAAGATCTAGATCTAAGAAAAAGAACTATCCTACTCCTACCTAATAAGTCCTATCTACCATCATAGCAAATGATGTAGTACAGAGAATACTTCTTCTCGGAGGTATTCGATCAGTTTATGTAGTCAAAATCCATCTGATGATGCAAATTCAAAAAATAATTGACGGATAAAGTGATATTCGTTGCAAGGTAAACCATCGTCTCTTAGATTTATTCAGCCGATTCTATTCTAGAGAAAGGTCAACGATAGATAGACTTAGACAATAACCTTAGCTCTCATTCTTGGAAATCATACTAGCCCTTTCCCTATATTGTATTTTCAAATTATAGAAAAAGATTTGCGAAACCAAAAGTTATCGGTTCAAATCCAAGGAAGGCCCTTTTCTCCTAAACTCAAATCTTATGCTTTGTTTTTCAAAACAACAGCTAGTCAGAATATGCAAATACATATTATTTTAACACATGTAGATAATAATAGAGAGAATATAGGATAGAATAGGATAGAATCCCAAATTTGATTGATCATTCTATAGAATAGAATTAAGATATTGTATGAAAGGAGAAATCCTTGTATTCTTATTCTCAAATGAGAATGGAGAGAAGGATTTTTGATTTTGGAAAAACATGAAGAAAAAGAAGGATTTTGAAACCTGTTTTTCTCATTTTTCCCTTATCTTAAAAAAATAATTCACAAAATTATCTAATCTACAAAAACGAAATCTTTTTATGCTTCATTTCTTTAGTTTAATCTGTATCTGTCTTAATTCTGTCCTTTATCCGAGTAGTTCTTTCTTCGCCAAATTGCCTGAAGCTTATGCGATTTTCAATCCAATTGTAGATATTATGCCTGTTATACCTCTACTCTTTTTTCTCTTAGCTTTTGTTTGGCAAGCTGCTGTAAGTTTTCGATGATTTAGTCAATATTTTACTAAATCAATTCGAAAAATGGATAATAAAAGCTGCCTTATATTTTTTATGAAGGTTACTTCCAAAGAGTTCTTTCCAAAATCGAAATGAATATGCAATTCATCATTGCAGCAAAAAAATGGAATCAGCTTTTTGATTTTGATCTGTCTGTTCTGATCTTCCAATGAGTATAAATCTTTCGGTTTCGAAAATAGCGAATTCTTAATAAATACGAGAAAAAATTCTTAAAAAAGAAAAAATCTTTCTTTTTTGAACATAAGAAAACAAGGGTTTGTATATCGTAAGGAAAGGTAACTTATTCCCTAAAAAACAAAAAAAAATCTTGAAGATTTTAGAATGCTTACTCTCAAACTTTTTGTTTACACAGTAGTTATATTCTTTGTTTCCCTTTTTATCTTCGGATTTTTATCTAATGATCCAGGGCGTAATCCTGGGCGTGAGGAATAAAACCAAAAGATTCTTAGTTTTTCTTCACTTTTTTTGAATTAATATTTCAAAAAATTTCTTATGATACAATCAGAGGGATTTTGATTCCTCTGAATTCAAAAATATTAAATCATAAGAGAGAGCGGAAAGAGAGGGATTCGAACCCTCGGTACAAATAACTTGTACAACGGATTAGCAATCCGCCGCTTTAGTCCACTCAGCCATCTCCCCAAATTCATGAAAAATCAATGATTTTATCTGTGTTGGGATATGATATATGAAATAAAGATTGAGAAAAATTCTTGTTTTTCTATTGTATTTGATTAGAAAGAAAAAGTACAACTGTAGTAGATTAGGAAATCTACTTTAATTAGGATTAGGAAATCTACTTTCCTGTATTATATTCTTGAATATATAATATTCAAATTCATATCTACTAATCAAAAAAGGATTTTGAATTACTTTCTTTGTTTTACTTCATTTTCTTTTTTACGGAACCCCAGCCTGGTCTGGTTAAATACTGACCAGGCCTTTTTTTTCTCTATCCCTAGTTGAAGGAATCCCTGATGGGTCATCAGGACCAAACTCTTTTTGGATATCAAAAAGAAATCAAATATATTTTTTTTTTTTCAAAAAAAATGTTTCTTGTTGAAACAGCAACAACAATAGAAATTCTCATTTTCATATTTCTGTGCCATCCTTCATACCTAGAAGGATGATTATTACTAAATTACTAAATAGAATTCATTTTTGCATTCTATATCCCATTCCTTTTTTTCTTTTTTCAATTCAAAGATAACTCTTTATTTAGTTAGTCAGGAATCAAAACATATGAAAACGTTTCATATATGAAACGCGGTTTCTTTGTTATATGAGATATAGTGAGTTCGAAATAGAAGAACATTTTTCGATCAAATTGATATAAAACTTTAATAGAATTCCTTATTATAAGATCAGATCTATCTGATCAAATATGTGGGATTCGTAGTGAAGTTGAAAAAACGTGAAAAAAATCATAAACATAGAAAAAATCTATCATTTTGATAGTCGACCTTTCATAAAGGATTCATACATATGGAATCAAAACCTTTGTTTATTGAGTAATGACTTATTAACAAATAAGTCATGTAACTAGCATATAATATAATTCGATATTTTTATGTTATATTCAACATATATATTGAATTTTTTTTTTTCAAAAAAGTGCAACTCGATTTATTTGATTGATTTTCTACGTGCAAACGAAATACATAGCAAAGTCGTAAATCTTACGATTTGAATGCTATCTTTATCCTATTTCATTTTTTTATTCGACAAATAGTGTATATATGCTATATAATGAACATATAGCGGGTATAGTTTAGTGGTAAAAGTGTGATTCGTTCTATTGAAAACCTTAAAAGTTAAGGGATAAAAAAGTTTATTTCTATTTATAAAATAAGGTTTTGTCCTTTTCCTCTCAATAGGATATTGTGTTTGAGGAAACATATACATTATCCGGATTTTGATTCAAAATTTTTGGAAATTGGATATCCAAAAAATTTTGGATATAAGTCGTGAAGCATAATTTGGAATTGGATTTCACTGTATCCACCTTTTACAAAGTATAAGGAAAGGATCTATGGATAAAGATGCAAAAGTTGATTTCCAATCGTAACTAGATCTTCGATTTCTTGATTAGAAAAAAGAATTTTTTGAAGCAAAATAGCTCAAAAATGACGGTTCTAATTTGCTAGAACTAGAAACATATTATAGCTCGGTGGAAACTCTGATCTTTTCCTGAAGATCATACAAATCAAAATAGAGAACGAAGTAACTAGACTAGAGAGAGTTGATATAATAACTCTCTCTTATTCAGAGGGATCATCTAAAAAGCGGATAATTTGAGATGTCATAGAGAAAAGCTGACATAGATGTTATGGATCTGATGGATTCGAGAATCCATCAACCAATTTTCCATAAAGGAGCCGAATGAAACAAAAATCTCATGTTCGGTTTTGAATTAGAGACGTTCAAAATGATAAATCAACGTCGACTATAACCCCTAGCCTTCCAAGCTAACGATGCGGGTTCGATTCCCGCTACCCGCTTATATATCTCTTATATATGGATCATAAGCTTTTATATGCATCTTTTCTTTCCAATTTATTAAAATTGGAAAAGGTTTTATAGAGAATTTTTTCTTATTAAAACAAGAAAAAAATAGGTATGAAAAGCGTCCATTGTCTAATGGATAGGACAGAGGTCTTCTAAACCTTTGGTATAGGTTCAAATCCTATTGGACGCAATTTTTTTTCATCTATTTTTATTAAAACTATACAAATAAAAAAATCGTTTTTGAACAATTCAAAACTACAAGTATTTCTCAGTTCTTAGCCTTATACTAAGAACTCCAAATGATCCATTTATGGTTGTTCCTGAACCACAAAGACTTTGATTTCTTCCTGAATAGCTTCCTTCAAAAGGACTTCTGCCTCCTCGGTAAATATCTTTGTAGAAGATATAATTTCTTGAAATCCAGGTTTCTTATTTTTTAAACGGATACGCAGCTTTTCAAGAAAAAGCCTTACCTGTCCAATCTCTAAGACATCAAGATATCCATTGGTTCCTGTATAAATAGTGGCTACCTGATCTTCCACTGTTAAAGGCTCTGATTGGGATTGTTTAAGTAATTCGCGTAATCGTCGACCTCTTGCCAATTGATTCTGAGTAGTTTTATCAAGGGCAGAAGCGAATTGTGAAAAAGCCTCCAACTCTGTGAATTGGGCTAGGTCCAATTTTAATTTTCCAGCTACCTGTTTCATAGCTTTAATTTGAGCTGCAGATCCTACTCTGGAAACAGAAATACCCACATCAATAGCAGGTCGGATTCCAGCATTGAATAGATCAGCAGATAAAAAGATTTGTCCATCTGTAATAGAAATTACATTAGTAGGAATATAGGCTGAAACATCTCCAGATTGAGTCTCAACTATTGGTAAAGCAGTCATACTTCCTTCACCTAAACGAGAACTTAATTTAGCAGCTCGTTCCAAAAGGCGTGAGTGCAAGTAAAAAACATCTCCTGGATAAGCTTCACGACCGGGAGGCCTTCTTAATAGAAGAGACATTTGGCGATAAGCTTGTGCTTGTTTAGAGAGATCATCGTAAATTATTAAAGTGTGACGTTCACGGTACATAAAATATTCAGCCAGAGCCGCTCCCGTATAAGGAGCGAGGTATTGTAATGTAGCAGGTGAATCCGCCATTTCAGCTACGACAATAGTGTATTCCATGGCTCCTGTATCCTGGAAAGTAGTCACTACTTGAGCCACAGAAGATGCTTTTTGACCGATAGCTACGTAAATACATATTACATTTTGACCTTTTTGATTGAGGATCGTATCTGTGGCTACTGCTGTTTTACCAGTCTGTCTGTCCCCAATAATTAATTCTCGCTGACCCCGTCCGATAGGGATCATTGCATCAATAGCAATAAGCCCGGTTTGAAGGGGCTCATATACAGAACGTCTCGAAATAATACCAGGCGCAGGGGATTCAATTAACCGGGATTCAGAAGCTGGAATTGGGCCTCTTCCATCAATAGGAAGAGCCAAAGCATTTATAACACGACCTAAATAAGCTTCACTAACAGGTATCTGAGCAATTCTTCCTGTTGCTTTTACAGAGCTTCTCTCTTTTATCTTCAAACCATCACCCATTAATACGACGCCAACATTTTTGGATTCCAAATTCAGAGCAATACCTACTGTACCCTCTTCAAATTCTACTAATTCACCTGCCATGACTTCATCAAGACCATAAATACGAGCAATACCATCACCTACTTGAAGTACAGTACCGGTATTCACAATCTTGACTTCTCTATTATATTGTTCAATACGTTCACGGATAATATTACTAATTTCGTCGGCTCGAAGAGTTCCCATTAGTCTTTCTTTATTCTTTTTCGAAAACAAAGAGACAAAAAGTAGTGCCTAAGTTTGAACCTAAAGTAAAAGTTTAAGGGCTAATCAGTTATTTTATTTCTGCCATTCTATAGCACTGAGAATGGCAATATTAGCACGAATCATACGAGAGTGTAACTCACTATTTAAGGAACTTTTTAAAGTTCCTAGAGCTCTTTGTAAGGCTTGTTGCAGAACTCGTTGTTGGATTTGATTTCTCGCTCTTTCTTGTTCAAAAGCAAGGGTTTCTTTTTTATTATTTTCGAATTGTTCCAAACGATCATAACCAATTTGAATCAAATTTTGTTTGTCTCGTTCCAGATCAGAGTATTCATTCATTCGATACTCATTTGCTTCCTGTTCCACTTTCTGTAAACGAATTCGAGCCTTTTCAAGCTGCTCAATAGCTGTTTTACGTAATTCTTCTGAATTACGAAGAGTGCTCAAGATTCTCTGTTTTCGATTATCTAATAAATCATTTAATGAAAGTAGATTATCTTACCATGATAATTCAAAATTATCATGATCTCTTCCCAAACCAAACATGAATCTTTCGATTCATTTGGCTCTCACGCTCAATTCTTAATTATTGATGAAGAATATTTCCATATTCTTTTTTGAATCTAATGAGCCTACCCTCTCTTTTTTGTTTATATTCAAACATATTCAAACTGATAAAAGATCAGAATATATAATTAATTAGTTTAATTAATTAGTTAAGAGGACTCTTCTGACCATACAAAAATAGATAACTGTCAGCAAAGTTGTTTCTTTCTTTATTGATACTTGCTCCCTTTTTCTTTGTTTTTTTGAATTCAAAAACCTTTCATTAAAATGAAATAAATAGAAAAAAGTAAATTGAAAATTCGATTTTATCTTTTTTTTCCAATCCAAAAAATTTCTCTTTTTTTTTATAAAGTAGGTCGTCAATTCGGCATTGGATAAAAAAGAAGGTGTTGACTTATTTTCTTTCCAGTAAACGGTTCAAATGTTTTTATCGATATGAGTGTCTTATATCAAATAAATATCAATTATGCATTTTTCAACTATTTGGATACTCACGGAGGCGTGGCCAACGTAGTCGTAGAAAGAGTACCATTTTGCCCGGACTTCAAGCAGTTTAGCTTTAACCATGTTAAAGATCTCAAATTTGATTGGTTTTGATAGAGAATCAAAGTGAATTTACCAATAAATCACGAAATGCTATAGTTCTTCTATATGATTTCTGAATTTATTCAGAAGTAATTCGTCGAGATCGTACACCCTTTTCCTTAAAAAAAAGGAAGTGGAGCCGGATGAATCCAACTTTTTTTTGAAATAAACAACTCGCACACACTCCCTTTCCAAAAAAAACTAATATACCAATCACTACAATTAGATTTATTAGATTTGTTGCTAAAATATCGGTATTAAACCCGAAACTCCCGGCGAATGACCAGCGGTCCAAGAAAATGAAAGAATCGGTTACATTTTTCATATGTTCTCCTCTTATAGATAGGGCTAACAAAAAACAAAGTTCTTTTTCTATCACTTCACTCACCCTTTTTTGATCGATTTCTTTTTTTTTTCAAAAAAAAGCAATTTATTAATCTCATTTAAGATTAACTCATTTGAATTATGAAGTCTGTCTTATCCCTTAAAATCTTTCCTAAATTCTGAAAAGAAATAAGAAAAAAGTTTCCATTATACTAAGCTAAGGACGGGCGAGCCGATCTGGGAATCTCTCATCCTCAAATCAGTCCTTTATAGTATAAAGGTTCAACAAATACAAATAACTTAATCCTTCACTTCAAAAGTGAAAAGAAATTTTTAATAGAATTTGAAGAAATAAAACAAAATTGCAAGTTCGAAAAATACAAAAAAATGGATAATCTAAGCTAAATGACTTTTTAATTCTTATTGCCAGAATTAAACAAAAGGATTCGCAAATAAAATCGCTAATGCCACGACCAGTCCATAAATTGTTAAAGCTTCCATAAAAGCTAGACTAAGCAATAAAGTGCCTCGTATTTTACCCTCTGCTTCTGGTTGTCTCGCAATACCTTCTAAAGCTTGACCTGCAGCAGTGCCTTGACCAATCCCAGGCCCGATAGAAGCAAGCCCCACAGCCAATCCAGCAGCAATAACGGAAGCGGCAGAAATAATTGGATTCATAGTAATTTCCTCACACTAAAAAAAGAGATGGTTAATGATACAATGAACTTCAAATCCAAAATATTACTTTATTGTATTGTATCGAATTTTTTCGATATCTCCTCTTTCTTTTCTATTCATGATAGAGTTGCTTTCTATCTATATTATAGAAATCAAGTTTGATTTTTTCTATTATAGTATATTCTTAGTTTAGTATATTTCAAAATTCAATTCTAAAACCAAGCAAGCAGATTTTATTGAATAATAGAGGTATTGAGATAAGCTAAAAAAAAAAAGACTATTTCGTTCGACGAAAACTAGTCAATGATGACCTTCCATGGATTCCCCTATATAAGCTGCTGCTAGGGTTGCAAAAATAAGAGCTTGAATACCGCTTGTAAATAATCCAAGCAACATGACAGGTATAGGAATTACTAAAGGGACTAAAGAAACAAGAACAACAACTACCAATTCATCAGCTAATATATTTCCAAAAAGTCGAAAACTTAGAGATAAAGGTTTTGTGAAATCTTCTAGAATATTAATTGGTAAAAGGATTGGAGTTGGTTTAATATATTTCTCGAAATAACTCAATCCTTTTTTGCTAAGACCAGCATAAAAATATGCCACTGACGTGAGTAAAGCTAAAGCAACCGTAGTATTTATATCATTCGTGGGGGCAGCTAGCTCCCCGTGAGGTAATTCTATGATTTTCCAAGGTAAAAGAGCACCCGACCAATTCGAAACAAAAATAAATAGGAACATAGTCCCTATAAATGGAATCCAAGGACCATATTCATCTCCAATCTGAGTTTTGCTCAAGTCTCGAATAAATTCAAGAATATATTCAAAGAGATTCTGACCATCAGTCGGAATAGTTTGTGGATTTCGAACAGCTATGATGACTGACACTAACAAGATAGCAATTACAACCCAAGAAGTGATAAGTACTTGGGCATGAATTTGTAAACCTCCTATTTGCCAATAGAGATGTTGGCCTACTTCTACACCAGATATCTCGAACCAAATATTATATGTTTTAATGGAAGATGATATCACATCCATATTTTCTTTTCCTCCGATATAATTTCAACGTAAAAAAAAATCAAAAATTTAGATTGTTTCTTTTTCAACTCACCAACTTAAGTATCCTATATTTAGGATACCAAGAAATTCTTTTTTATCCTATCAAAAAGAATTCTATATTTAGAAGACTCCATTATTTTGAGTCGACATCTAGAATTTTCGGATCACTTGACATTGATAGAAAACATCATTAGAATAAATTAATGTAACCGACGACTATTTCGATAGGAAATAGTAAAGGGAGGGAGTATCCTTAATTTTTGATTGATTTTTTCGAGAACCGTACGAATTTCGAGAATCGTACCAAAGTTATAGCCCTTGGTACACGTCATAATCTGATCTTGAATTGGGAGTTGACTATGATTCAAGGATTCAAAACATCTCCTTTTTTTACCTAAAGGAAAAGAAACTAAGCAGAATTTAGCAGTAGGATATTCCCTTTTCCATGGTAAAAATTGATAGAAAAAAAGCCCGCTATAGGAATTGAACCGATAACTATCGTATTACAAATGCGATGCTCTAACCACTGAGCTAAGTGGGCTAATATACTCAATGTTTTTTTTTTGAGTATTTTCCTTTAGTTGATCTTGTTTTGTTTATCCTTTAGTGTAGTTTTCATTTCGATTTATTGTATAAAATGAAATTCTCATAAAAAATAAAAGAAAAAAGGAGGCATTATGCATGTATCTCTTTCACTGAGATTCAGTAAAAACCTTAGGCCCATGATTCACATGGCCGCCGAAATCCATCACATCATATATGATGTCCTTGTTTATTATGATTTCTATAAACAAGGAGTCATAGATGGATCCAGATGGATCGAAAAAGTACGTGAGATCCTGAGTTTAGACAGGATCAAGAAAATTCATAAAAATTTCTTGATCTCCTTTGAAGAGACAGATTCTCTTTATGAGAAGCTTTTCGTTTGTTTTGAAAAACTTAATCGAGAAATCGAAGTCGAGTTTAAGGACTTTCAACCTCATCCTTATGAGATTGAATTCCAACATGATTTCGAAGATCTACAAAGAACCCTTCTTCGACTGTTACAAAATTTAGAACAATATTCCGACCGAATCGTTTTTTTAAATAAAGAAATCCACAGCACAATAAGAAGCTCTATATATAAAAGATTTTTTGATCTAGAGAAATCTTTGAGAAACGAATCACTCTCTGTGGCTTATAGAGAGTCCAATCGCGGCTTGGCTGTCATTTTTTATTTGACTCGAAATGATGATTGGTTGGAACTTCTCGATTTGGTTAAATCGAAGACTTCTAACCAATCTACTGATTCAAAAGAATCCGAAGATTCAGAAAATTCAACAGAATCCGAAGATTCAGAAAAATACAAAGAATCCGAAGATTCAGAAAATTCAAAAGAATCCGAAGATTCAGAAAATTCAAAAGAATCCGAAGATTCAGAAAATTCAACAGAATCCGAAGATTCAGAAAAATACAAAGAATCCGAAGATTCAGAAAAATACAAAGAATCCGAAGATTCAGAAAATTCAAAAGAATCCGAAGATTCAGAAAATTCAAAAGAATCCGAAGATTCAGAAAAATACAAAGAATCCGAAGATTCAGAAAAATACAAAGAATCCGAAGATTCAGAAAATTCAAAAGAATCCGAAGATTCAGAAAATTCAACAGAATCTAAGGAATCTACTGATTCCGATACTTTTGAATCAACCTAAAATTTTTTTTTTTTAATAGTTAAAAAGTCCAATAGTTAAAAAGTCCAATAGTTAAAAAGTCCATTTTGCTCCTTGCCTCTATGTCATAATAGAGGCAAACACTTTGCTTGGATTAAAGCAATATCATAATTGCTTTAGTGGTATTAACGAAATCAAATATGATTTCAAAATCAATTAATTATTAAATTAATTGATCAGCTTGCTAGCAAATATTGATTTTATTTAGCGAAAATAAATAAAAAAAATGAAATTTTTTTATGATGATGAATCCTACTACTTCTAATCCTCCGATTTCCACACAAAATATAGGGCATATTGCTCAAATTATTGGCCCAGTACTCGATATTGTTTTTCCCCCGGGAAAAATGCCTTATATTTATAACGCTTTGGTAGTTAAGGGTCGAGGTACAATTGGTCAGGGGATTAATGTAACTTGTGAGGTACAACAGTTATTAGGAAATAATCGAGTTCGAGCTGTAGCTATGAGTGCTACAGATGGTTTAACCAGAGGAATGGAAGTGATTGATACAGGGGCTGCTTTAAGTGTTCCAGTTGGTGGATCGACCCTCGGACGAATTTTCAACGTTCTTGGTGAGCCTATTGATAATTTAGGCCCTTTAGATATTAATACAAGATCTCCTATTCATAGATCTGCACCTGCTTTTGTACAATTAGATACAAGATTATCAATCTTTGAAACAGGTATTAAAGTAGTAGATCTTTTAGCTCCTTATCGCCGTGGAGGAAAAATCGGATTATTCGGCGGAGCTGGAGTAGGTAAAACAGTACTGATCATGGAATTGATCAACAACATTGCTAAAGCTCATGGAGGCGTATCCGTATTTGGTGGAGTAGGGGAACGTACTCGTGAAGGAAATGATCTCTATATTGAAATGAAAGAATCCGGGGTGATTAATGAGAAAAATCTTTCCGAATCAAAAGTGGCTCTAGTCTATGGTCAAATGAATGAACCCCCGGGAGCTCGTATGAGAGTTGGTTTAACTGCCCTAACTATGGCGGAATATTTCCGAGATGTAATAAACAAGATGTGCTTTTATTCATCGACAATATCTTTCGTTTCGTCCAAGCAGGATCAGAGGTATCTGCTTTGTTAGGTAGAATGCCTTCCGCGGTTGGTTATCAACCGACTCTTAGTACAGAAATGGGTACTTTGCAAGAAAGAATTACTTCTACGAAAAAAGGAGCTATAACTTCAATCCAAGCAGTTTATGTACCTGCGGATGATTTGACAGACCCTGCTCCTGCTACAACATTTGCACATTTAGATGCTACTACTGTACTATCAAGACCATTAGCTGCCAAAGGTATTTATCCAGCAGTGAGTCCCTTAGATTCAACATCAACTATGTTACAACCAAAAATTGTTGGCAATGAACATTATGAAACTGCGCAAAGAGTTAAGCAAACTTCACAACGTTACAAAGAACTTCAGGACATTATAGCGATTCTTGGATTGGATGAGTTATCCGAGGAGGATCGTTTAACTGTAGCAAGAGCACGAAAAATTGAGCGTTTCTTATCACAACCCTTCTTTGTGGCAGAAGTCTTTACTGGTTCTCCAGGAAAATATGTTGGTCTTGCAGAAACTATTAGAGGGTTTCAACTAATTCTATCTGGAGAATTAGACGCTTTGCCCGAGCAAGCTTTTTATTTGGTGGGTAACATTGATGAAGCTACCGCGAAAGCTATAAATTTAGAAGTGAAGTAGAGAGCAATTCAAAGAAATGACCTTAAAACTTTGTGTACTGACTCCTAATCGAATTATTTTGGATTCAGAAGTAAAAGAAATCATTTTATCCACAAATAGTGGTCAAATTGGTGTATTACCAAATCACGCTCCTATTGCCACAGCTGTTGATATAGGTCTTTTGAGAATACGACTGAACGACCAATGGCTAGGGGTGGCTCTAATGGGCGGTTTTGCTAGAATTGGCAATGATGAAATCATCATTTTAGGAAATGATGGTGAAATAAGTACTGACATTAATCCGCAAGAAGCTCAAGAAGCTCTTGAAATAGCTGAAGCTACCTTAAGGAAGGCTAAGGGTAAGAGACAAGTGATTGAAGCAAATCTAGCTCTTAGACGAGCTAGGACACGAGTAGAGGCTGTTAATGTTATCTCTTAAACATTGGATTTTGTAATCACTACAAAAAATCCAAATCAGTTTTATCAAAGTTTTTTTGATACTGTGTTCTTCTAATTGAAGACAATCAGTTTGAATGATATACAAACAAGGAAAAAAGAAGGTTTAAGCAGAAAAACTTATTAGATACCAGGGTCAATGCAACGGTATCTAATAAGTTCTACCTACTATTGGATTTGAACCAATGACTCCCGCCGTATGAAAGCGATACTCTAACCACTGAGTTAAGTAGGTAATTGAAAACCAAAAAATAAAATTGACCCCTTCTCAAATTATATATAGAATATGCTTTCTAAGCAATACCAATCTATTTCAAGACCAATCTATTCATAAGAAATAAGTCAAAGACCTTTCTTATGGATTAGGAAATATCTATCTTGACAAGAGATCTTTTTTATGTTAAGATGTTTCGGACAAGGGCTATAGCTCAGTTGGTAGAGCACCTCGTTTACACGTGCGCCAATGTTTTTCAAAGAAGCTGTTTATGCAATAAACATGAATCAGTCTGATTCAAAAATCAATGTCTTACTCCATAGATCCATAGATTGGAAAAAGGGGGGAACAATAGCCTGACAAATAATCGGTTCAGCACGATTTTGATGTGATTCTCGATACAAAATCCAATAAAACCCGTCCTTGATTTGCTAGTTGATAAGGTGAATAGCAATCGATTCAATGCTAGGCATAATGAGTATGTATAAGGGCCTCAAGAAACCTCTTTTCGTCCTATGAGACTTTAAGGTGTATAAAGTCTCATATTTCACTCTTACAGTGGAACGATAGAGATTCTCTCATCATCTAGATGAACCTAGGCCGAAGGCAGACCTAAGTCAAGGTAACCCTTCTTTGAAACACTTTGGTATTGCTCCTAGATGCAGGATACTAATAATGAATCAGAGCACATGGAACCATTTCTTTATTTTCATTTTTCCTGGAAAGAAAAAATATGGTGGATTAACTGATTTTCTTTCAGTTAATGAAAGAGCCCAATGCAACAAAATGCGTGTTGGGTCTTTGAAACAGTTTGAATCATTTCGATAATAAATTCAGTTTAATCTGTTTTACCGAGAAGGTCTACGGTTCGAGTCCGTATAGCCCTAATCCATTTCATTTTTGAAGACTTTTTTTAGCTTTTATTTTTTCATTCACTTAAGTACTTGTTTTTTATAGGTTGCGTTGGTTAGTCCATCATTTCATTTATCAAAATGAAAGTTACAAGATGTCCTATGATGGAAACATATAGGACACAGGAAAATCAAAACATTGAATCATTTTAATGCAACTAATTAATTTAGTGTAAAATCTAGTACAAGAAAGAGAAAATCTCATCTTTGAATCCGTATTCGAAATGATAATTGTATATATATACAATTATCATAGTATAATAATTGATATATGGTGAATATATCAATATATATTCTTTTTTCCATATATTCATCTATTCTATGAATAGAATAGAAGAAAGGATATTTCTATTCAAAAATACTTCAAATAGAATATGCTAAAAATCCATAGATATTTCTTTTTCTATGCAAGAAAAAGATTAAGAAATAATTTTATTATTTCATGGATTTATAGGAATATGAAATACGTTAATTATATTAACGTGGATGTATTTCATCGTATTCTTTTTTATTTCTTATCTCTTATTCCATAAGAGATAGAACTTTTTTTTCGAAAAAAAAGAGAAGGTGAAACCAAATAATGGGAGAAACCTTCTTCTGTTTAAGAAGGTTTTATGTTTCCACTATATCGAATTAGAATGGAAGCTAAAAAGAAACAAGTATTCCTTGAATGAAATAGAATCTTTAAACAAGACATGTCACAAAGTCAATTCGATTTGTTTTGTTTGATCAAAATCGATTCTTGTCTCACTTCAGAAAAGAAGTTCTGGTTGAATTAACAACCGCAGTTCGAATCAAATAATTAAGCATATCTCCATTTTATACGAAGGAGCCCTTTTATGTTTCTGCTTCATGAATATGATATTTTCTGGGCATTTCTGATAATATCAAGCCTTGTTCCGATTTTAGCATTTTGGATTTCAGGAGTTTTAGCCCCGGTTCGTGAAGGACCAGAGAAGCTTTCAAGTTATGAATCAGGTATAGAACCTATGGGGGATGCTTGGTTACAATTCCGAATTCGTTATTACATGTTTGCTCTTGTTTTTGTTGTTTTTGATGTTGAAACAGTCTTTCTTTATCCATGGGCAATGAGCTTCGATGTATTAGGTGTATCTGTATTTATCGAAGCTTTTATTTTCGTGCTTATCCTAATTGGTGGTTCAGTTTATGCATGGCGAAAAGGAGCATTAGAATGGTCTTAACTAAATATTCAGAAAAAAGAAAAAAAAAGCAAAGAGAGAATTCCATTAAGACAGTTATGAATTTGATTGAGTTTCCGCTACTTGACCAAACAACCACCCATTCTGTTATTTCAACTACATCAAATGATCTTTCAAATTGGTCAAGACTCTGCAGTTTATGGCCTCTTTTATATGGTACTAGTTGTTGTTTCATTGAATTTGCTTCATTAATAGGTTCACGATTTGATTTTGATCGTTATGGATTGGTACCAAGATCAAGTCCTAGGCAAGCGGACCTAATTCTAACAGCCGGCACTGTAACAATGAAAATGGCTCCTTCTTTAGTACGATTACATGAACAAATGCCTGAACCAAAATATGTCATTGCTATGGGAGCTTGTACTATTACTGGGGGAATGTTCAGTACTGATTCTTATAGTACGGTTCGGGGAGTCGACAAGCTAATTCCTGTAGATGTTTATTTACCGGGATGTCCGCCTAAACCAGAGGCAGTTATAGATGCTATAACAAAACTTCGTAAAAAGATATCCCGAGAAATTATGGAAGACAGAACTAGATCTCAAGAAGAAAATCGATGTTTTACTACGGATCATAAATTTCATGTTCAACGCAGTACTCATACTGGAAATTATGATCAAAGATTGATTTATCAATCACAAGATACTTCAAAGATATCCTCTAAAACGTTTTTGAGATCTAAAGATTCAGTATCTTCCTACGAATTACTTAATTAAATAGGGTTTTTTTGCAGAATAAGAAAGAGCAAGTAAACCTTTCCTCACAATTTTATGGTGAAATACTTATAAAAATGGGAGAGAGATCAATAGAATGGAGAATGATCATTTGCAAAATTATTTATCTGATTGGCTGGTCAAGTATGAGCTGGTTCATAGATCTTTAGGCTTTGATTCTCGAGGAATAGAAACCTTACAAATCAAAGTCGAGGATTGGGACTCTATTGCTGTCATTTTATATGTATATGGTTACAATTATTTACGTTCTCAGTGTGTTTATGATGTAGCACCAGGCGGATTTTTAGGTAGCGTATATCATCTTACAAAAATACAATACGGTACATATAATCCAGAAGAGGTATGTATCAAAGTATTTGTACCTAGGAAAAATCCTAGAATTCCGTCTGTTTTCTGGATTTGGAGAAGTGCTGATTTTCAAGAACGCGAATCTTATGATATGTTGGGAATCTCTTATGAGAATCATCCACGCCTTAAACGTATCTTAATGCCTGAAAGTTGGATAGGCTGGCCCTTGCGTAAGGACTATATTACTCCAAATTTCTATGAAATACAAGATGCCCGCTGAATGATAAGAAACAAATGTCACTTATATAACACGACTTCCAATTTCATTATTTGAGTCAATGAATATTTTGACGTTGTTTAGATGAAGCAAACAGAATAACTGCAGTATATTCGGATCATGGATTCAAAGTTTTTCGATTCTTTTATTTGGAGGAGAAGTAGAATATTCATGTATTTTCTATCAGCTTAAGATTTTCGAATTGCACCCCAGAAAGTAAGGTAAGCAAAAAAGAAATAGAATAAATAGAAAAAAATCAATACGAAATTCAGAAATAAAAAGGAATCCAATTTGGATTCTGTTTCAAATGCATTCTGTCTATCTATTCTTATCCTCTAACTCTTTATTTTAAAAGTCTTTTTTTGAATTTCGATAATCAAAAAAGAGCATAGCCTGATTCATTCTATGCTTTTCCATAAGCATAGAAATTTTTTTGATTTCTATCTTGCAAAAAAGATGTTTGGATTTCTTTACAGAAATCCATGAATACACATTTTATTCTATTTTTCAATTTATATACCAATCTATATAGAGAAATTTTTTTGATCCCAATATTTTTTTCGTTTTGCCAAGAACCAGATTTGAACTGGTGACACGAGGATTTTCAGTCCTCTGCTCTACCAACTGAGCTATCCTGACCATTTGTTTTGGATCACCCGAGTAGAATACTCGTATCTATGCTCTTGTAGCTACATCAATTAGCTAAATTGAACTAAAATAACAATTTATTTCAAAAAATTGAATAGTCAATGGTAAGATAATGATATGATTGGTAATCATTTCGTTATAGAGATTCCTTACTTTTATTTTATTATTAAAATAATAATAATAATAATATTTTTTTTTCAGATCTACTTTCGAAATGAAAAAGTTGAATAAATTCAGAAAGGGTGGGAAAGTATATTTCTTCTTTTTTCTATTTTTTAGAAAAAAAATAGAAAAAATATTTAGGAAACCGAATGGGCTTTTTATTGGGGATAGAGGGACTTGAACCCTCATGATTCAAAAAAATCGACGGATTTTCCTCTTACTATAAATTTCATTGTTGTCGATATTGACATGTAGAATGGACTCTCTCTTTATTCTCGTTTGATTTATCATCATTTTTTCATTTGAAAAAATCGAAAAAAAACTCTATAATGAATAATTTGATTACTAAAAAAGAAGTTCTTTTCTCATTGAACTTCTTATTCGAATCAATTCTCCATAATTGATTCAGAATTTTTCAATTCATCAAAATTTCATAATCATTCAAAATTTCTTTATTAACATGAATAATATGATTTGATCGTGATTATTATCAATCAAATGATGAATCATTAATATATGTATGTATTTCTTTGGTATACATCGCTATCCTTTCTTTTAATTTCGATAGAGACATTCTACCAATGCAACATAATAAACTTTATTCGTTAGAATAGCTTCCGTCGAGTCTCTGCACCTATCCTTTTTCTTTTGATTTTCCAAGAATTGGAACCTTACATATATTGAATTTTTTGTAATCAATATATATTCGTTTTGTTTTTGAAAAAAAAACAAGATTTGGCTCAGAATTGCCCATTTTTGATTCCAGGGTTTCTCTGAATTTGGAAGTTAACACTTAGCGGGTTT